>JAVIWB010004150.1:0-52854 GCA_031893035.1 Dermolepida albohirtum | reverse complement strand
GACGTATCGATATCGTATTAACGGTCATTCGTGGTTTGCATTTGGGAGAGTGTGTTACGTTTAGACCTTTAAATTTAAATATTTTTTTAATTATATTACTTTGATAATGTATACATTGGAAGAAAAAATTCAAATGATAACATGGGCTTTGAAAGGTAATTCTTTACGGCGTATTCAGCGCCTTTTCTCTGAAAAGTATGTAGATCGTCCCTTTCCTGCATTAACAACAATATCATTAGTAGTTAAAAAGTTTAAATCAGAAGGTTGCACTTTGGGATGTAAATGTCATAAAATACGGAGAATAAATAACGATAAAGAAATGCAGGAAGTCATGGTGTGCACAATGGTCGAAGAAGATTCCAATATTACTATATCTAAAATATCAGAAGAGATAGGTATTAGCGTGGGTAAAGTTCATAAGGTATTAAAGAAAAATAAATACACATCCTATAAATACCAAACTCATCAGGAAATTTTTCATGCTGATCAACACCGCAGAATGGAACTTTGTGAAACTGTATTAGAACGTGTAAATGCGAATGAACACTTCATTGAGACTATCGTGTTTTTTTCTTCCAATGTATACATTATCAATATATTGTAATATAATATAATTAAAAAAATATTTAAATTTAAAGGTCTTACAGTAACACACTCTCTCAAATGCAAACCACGAATGACCGTTAATACGATATTGATACGCCTACAGTCAAATTTGTGGTGGGGCTGCAGCTAGTACGATCAGTCGTCAGTTATAGTCGTGATTCAAATGACTCGCGCCTCATCACTTTACATTCTGATCGGTATTCGGCAGCTAGACCCGAATATAATGTGGTACAGTTTTCTTAGCGTGGTAAAATGAATGCACGGTATATCTACATCATAAATGTCAACGCACAGTGACATTTGGCGCCATCTGCAATGATGGCAGCCAATTAAAATTATGACGTTACTTTTTCGCCACCTGTTACAATATTTCTGTAGTAGGATTGTAAACTTAGAATTAATCATAGAATCACAGTATCCGACGATTATCCGTGAATTTCCGACCATCCTGTATACATAAGTACACAACCAAAACCAATCTCTGCTCGATCGTTGGTTTCTAATACGTTGCCGATGTGTCAGTGGTATGTTTAATAGCGATTGACGTTCCAAGTTTATAATTTTAATCGATGATTGAATATCTATCTACTCTATCGCGTTCGCGTGATAATTGCTTAATCGAATTGATTGGATGTAAGTCGGGTTAATTAAATTCTAATCAATTTTTTTTGTGTATCTTGATTACTTGTAGGTACACACATCTGTAAGGTATTATGCGACGTATCTTGTGTGTGCGTTGCGTTACACACCGACCGGTACATACGTAGACAGACGCTTCACTCGCCCAGGTACGCGCGTAATTAAAATCTTGAAATTTTGAAATCTCTCCTAACGGTAGATGGTACAGTTTATTCTGTCGAGATGAATTGACGCGATGAATGAATCGCAGTGGAGTTGGGACGTAGATGATTTTCTTTGGAGGAATAAGTTGGAGAAGTAATTTGTAACCCGATAAGCAAATTTTAAGCATGCGAGTAAAGCGATAACCCGTAGTTTCAAAGATCTCCGTCCTGTATGCTCTATAGCATCGTAAATATAATAGGCAGTGGTACGTAGCCTTCTGCATTATTAAATTAATCAGATAATAACAGTGAACTACACTATTATTATGTTTTTACATTTAACTGGAAGAACTGAAGGGAACCGGGCACAGTTTTGTAGGAACTTTACTCAAACTCGTAGAAAAAGTTTGCTGTAAATTATAATCATCGAAGAGCACTGAATTCGAAACTGGATGCATATACAGGTGTGTGTGAAACGATGGAATCTTTCTAATATAGATATTTTCTATGCAATTGAAAATATCACACGGACACCACAAGTCATGGAATCGTTAAAATGTATACATGTGGTTAGCAAGTATTATTAACCATCTTTGATTTGTTATGAGAACGAGCTACATCAACACAGGAATATTAATGTGGTCGAGGTTTAAAACACCTGCCAATTTGCACCGTACAACTATATATTATCCAACAGACGTACATTTATACAGGTTATTTTAAAATATTGAAAGATTTTAAAAGCATGTAGTATAGTCGAAAATAAGATAATTCTTTTTTAAAATAAAAATAAATTTGGGTTGGCAACTAAGTACTTTCGG
This sequence comes from Dermolepida albohirtum, assembly GCA_031893035.1. Taxonomy (NCBI): domain Eukaryota; kingdom Metazoa; phylum Arthropoda; class Insecta; order Coleoptera; family Scarabaeidae; genus Dermolepida; species Dermolepida albohirtum. The sequence goes on along the minus strand of JAVIWB010004150.1, from coordinate 50,645 downwards.
TTTTTACTGATAGAGAGCCTTGCTTTATTTTTTGTATAACGTATGTCAGTGCTGTACTTTACTGTTTGTCGCGTGATACTCACATTGACGTAACTTTAGAAGCAAGTAGTGCGTGATTTTTATTAAAGCTATTAGTTGTGGGTTAATTTTAAATGTAGTGCAGAAACGAACATTTTCGACATATTTTACTATTTTATTTCCGTAAAGGAAAGAAAGCTGCTGCGGCTCACAAAAAGATATGTGAAGTTTATGGTGCTAATTGCTTAACAGAGCGCACGTGTCAGAATTGGTATAAAAAATTCCGTTCTGGTCGGCCTACCGAAATAAAAGATGAGTTACGGGAAACATCAGGTGAATCTGCTCTATCATCCGCCACAATAAGCAGATAGGTAAATGAATTTAAACGTGGCAGAACAAGCTGTATTGATGAAGCGCGCTCTGGAGCACCCAAAATCGTGACTTCTAAGGAAATGATTATAAAAATCCATAATATTATTACGCAAGATCGACGACTCAAAGTGAGAGAGATAGCAGACATGGTAAACATTTCAACAGAACGCGTACACCACATTTTAACGAAAGAATTGGGCTTTTCCAAGCTTTCGGTAAGATGGGTGCCACGATTGCTTACGACTGATCAAAAATTCACTCGTTTGCGCATTTCCAATGGGTGTTTGGACCTTTATAAGCGAATCCGGTTGACTTTTATAGGCGATTTGTTACTTGCGACGAAAGTTGGATACACTACAGTACACCCGAAACTAAACAACAGTAGAAACAATGGTTAGAACGTGGTTCTACACCTACAAAGAGAGCGGAAACCACTTTATAGGCAAACAAGGTGATGGCATCAATTTTTTGGGATTCAAAGGGCATTTTGCTCATTGATTACCTTCAGAAAGGTGCCACAATACACGGACAATATTATGCAGAACTTCTACAAAAATTAAATGTTGAGATTCGTACTAAACGGCCAGGAATGGTAAACAAAAAGAATCTGTTTCACGCTCCCTCGCATACCAGCACAGTTACGATGTCCAAAATCCACGAGTTGCATTTCCAATTAGTACCGCATGTGCCTTATTCGCCGGATCTAGCCCCTTCCGACTTCCACCTTTTTCCAAAATTGAAAACGGCACTAGGTGGAAAGAAATTTTCGTCTAACGACGAGCTTATCTTCGTATATGAGTATTTTGCAAGCCTTCCGGAATCGCATTTTAGAGATGGCCTAAGGGCACTGGAGCACCATTGAAATAAATGTATTGCTCTTGTAGGAGAATATATTGAAAAATAAAAATTATTTTGTATTTAAAAAATTCGTTTTTCTTTTCCATTCTCACTACTTGTCAAACTACCCTCGTAGTGTTTAGTTTCTACCTAAATTACCCCTTTTGTGAACTGTTCATTCTCATCTCATTTTATTTCGACAAATTTCTAAAACATTTTCGCTAATGACTTCTTAATACATTTCGTTCTTTATGATTGATATTTTCTTAAATTTCTCTAGGTTTCTTCATTTCAGACTCTACAAAAGATGCACAGAACATGATGATACTATAAATAGAAAGATTTGTAAATTTATAAGTGTTTTTGTAAAGATGTTTCTGGTTCTAAGTATCCAAAGTCCGTACACTATACAATTAAATATGATAATATTTGGTCTTGTTTATATAGAAAACCAATCAAGTTCAGTTTAATTAAACCCAGTAGCATCTCTGTAAAGGAAAACTAAAAAATTATTTTCTCACCACTTCAATTATGTATAAGCCTACGTAAATTCCATTTCATCGAAAGTAAATGTGTACTGAGGAAGTCGGCTTATTAAAATTAAAGCTGCCCAATTTGTTTAAAGAAACTTCATAAAAACCAGTAATTAGATTAGAAGGCTAATTAGATAATCAGATTAGATTTAAATATATATACGTATACGAGGGTAGTTTGACAAGTAGTGAGAATGGAAAATAAAAACGAATTTTTTAAATACAAAATAATTTTTATTATTCAATATATTTCCTAAAAGAGCAATACATTTATTCCAACGGTTTATTCCAATGCCCTTATGCCATCTCTATCTGCTGATAAGTCGTCAAACATGTACGAAAATTGTGCGTCCCATATCTGTTGCTCAAAGACGTTGAACTTTTATATTGAGAAGCGATAGAGACGAAATTTTTAGGTATATACAGACACTTTCAAAATTATTTAGTACATAGATTAGATGTATGTATTGGGTTGGCAACTAAGTACTTTCGGTTTTTGCTGATAGAGATCGTTGCTTTATTTTTTGTATAACGTATGTTAGTGCTGTACTTTACCGTTTGTCGCGTGATACTTGTCACATTGACGTAACTTCAGAAGCAATTAGTGCGTGATTTTTATTAAAGCTATTAGTTGTGGGTTAATTTTAAATGGAGAGCAGAAACGAACATTTTCGACATATTTTACTATTTTATTTCCGTAAAGGAAAGAAAGCTGCTGCGGCTCACAAAAAGATATGTGAAGTTTATGGTGCTAATTGCTTAACAGAGCGCACGTGTCAGAATTGGTATAAAAAATTCCGTTCTGGAGATTTTACCTTCAAAGATGAGCAACGTTCTGGTCGGCCTACTGAAGTTTGATGATGACCAAATCAAAGTCATAATTGACGAGGATCGTCATATAACTGTTCGACAGGTTGCGGAGAGGCTACATGTATCGCACACAACAATTGAAAAACATTTGGGCTAGTTAAGAAGCTTGATATTTGCGTACGTCGCGAATTGAAAGAAATTCATTTAACACAAAGAATCAACTTTTACGATATGCACCTTAGACGAAATAAAACCGACCCTTTCTTTAAAAAAATCATCACTGGTGATGAAAAATGGGTCCTGTACAGTAACATAGTTCGAAAACGATCATGGAGCAAACACGATAAACCAGCTCAAACCACATCGAAAGCTGAATTGCATCCAAAAAGTCATGCTGTCAGTTTGTTGGGATTACAAAGGTGTTGTGTTTTTCGAGCTGCTTTCAAGGAACCAAACGATCAATTCCGATGTTTACTGTCAACTATTAATAAAACTGGATGAAGCAATCAACGAAAAACGGCCAGAATTGTCAAATCGGAAAGATGTAGTTTTCCACCAAGATAGTGCAAGGCCTCACACATCTTTGGCAACTCGTGGGAAACTATTGGAGCTTGGCTGGGAAGTGATGCCACATCCCCCATACAGCCCTGATCTAGCACCATCTGATTACCATTTATTTCGAAGTTTGCAGAATTCTTTGAATGGTAAAACTTTCACAAATGACAATGACCTTCACTCGCACCTGGTTCAGTTTTTTGCTGATAAGGACCAGAAATTTTATGAGCGCGGAATCATGCAGCTGAAAGAAAGATGGCAAAAGGTCATTGAGCAAAATGGAAAATATATAATTGATTAAAAACTATTCTTTGTTTAAAAAAAAGTGTTTTATTTTATACTACGAAACCGAAAGTACTTAGTTGCCAATCCAATAGAAGAGACCACAAAATTGAACCCTACGACACTCCAGAAAGGAAACAGTGGATAAACGATTTGAAACTAAAATAATCAATTTAAAGAGACAAATTCTATAATAAAAAAAAATCTTTTACAATATGTAGTCCCTTAAGTTTAAATGTATGGATAATTATCTATGTTTTTTTACGTGTACGTACTACTACTTAATTTTAAAATACTTTTATCGACTTTTTAAACCTCGTTTACTCCAATCCCTATATAAAACCATTCCTTTAACTGCTGTATCATTATTATTTAATTAAATTATCGATCACGTCCTTTTTCTATTTTTTTTTATTATCGATGGCAAGCTCTTCGTATGTTCGACATATAAATTATCGACGTATTGGATTTCTTATTTATATACACCACTACTTGTTAAAGCTCTTATACACTGTACATTTATGCATTCTGTATTGTATTACAGAATGCGTAATATATAAAAGGACATTTAAGAGGATAAAGAACCTGAATGAATAGCCTACGTGTTGTTATTATATACAATTTAAGTAGATGCAGTGACGGGATGATTATTAAAATTGCGGTTTGGTTTGCGCACGTATCTACTGAGGAAGGGAATTAAATGGTCGACAGTTTCCCATAAACTTAATACCTATACTTGACCGCGTGGTTAGATCGAAAATCAATTTCAGGTTTAATTAATTTGTTGAGTTATTATAAGGTATGTTGGAATAAAATATTTAAGATGCACTGTCAGCTGTAAATTATCTTTTATGCAACAAATAATGATATAGTTTTAAATTTAAATACATAGTTGTTTTTGCCGAAAGTCGTTTAAGTTAAAAATCCTTGAAACTATAACTATTAATGTTATATAAAACTATAAAAACTCACGTTAAAAATTAACACATCATTCATTGCTATAATTTTTGTGTTTTCTTTTTGATTTTATTTGAACATACGAGGGTGGTCCCATAAGTACTCGGCCTGACCTAGAGATGGCGGTAGTTTGAAAAATATCACTGTATTATAAAGTACACAATCTATAAGGCATATGTTTCAAGTTTGAAGACACCACGTTGTTTAGTATTTGTTTGGCAGCCATCAATAGCGAACATTTGTGAATTTGTAAAAATGGAGAAAATTGGTCGTCGTTACGTGATACAGTACTTTTATTTGAAAGGCCTTAGCCCAACCGATATGAAAGCTGAACTGGATTCTATTCTGGGTGAGTCTGCTTCTTCGTTTATAGGAGTGAAATATTGGGTAGTAGACTTTAAACGAGGCCGCACGAGCTTCCAAGATGAGCATCGCAGTGGTCGGCCAAAAGAGGTGACGACTCCAGAAATTGTGAAGAAAATTCACAAAGCGGTACTGGATGGTCGTCGACAGAACCGATATGAAAGCTGAACTGGATTCTACTCTGGGTGAGTTCGCTTCTTCGTTTATAGGAGTGAAATATTGGGTAGCAGACTTTAAACGAGTCCGTACGAGCTGCCAAGACGAGCATCGCAGTGGTCGATCAAATGAGGTGACGACTCCAGAAATAGTGAAAAAGATCCACTGGATGATCGTCGACTGAAAGTGTGCAAGTTAGCAGGCATAGTAGACATTTCAAAAAGTGCGGTACATCACATATTATCTGAAAATTTGGACATGAGAAAGATGTGCGCAAGATGAGTACCGCGTTTGCTCACACTCGAGCAAAAACAGTGTCGTGAAGATGTTTCAATTAAGTGTTTAGCGAAGTTTCACAGCAACAAAGCAGAATTTTTGCGCCGTTTGATAACCATGAATGAAACATCGGTTCATCACTTCACACCCGAGACAAAAGAACAATCAAAATAATGGACTCAAAAGAGAGAACCACCTCCAAAGAAAGCGAAGACCGTTTCATCTGCAGGCTAGGTCATGGCATCGGTTTTTTGGGATTTTTCATTGACTATCTTGAAAAAGGAAAAACTGTCAACGGCGAATATTATGCAAACTTATTGCAACGTTTGAGCGAAGAAATCGAGCAAAAACGGCCACCTTTGGCTAAGAAGAAAGTGTTGTTTCATCAAGACAATTCACCAGCTCACAAATCCGATATTGTAGTGGCCAAAATTAATGAATTAAAGTTTGAATTGCTACCTCATTCACCCTATGCGCCAGATTTAGCCCCCTCGAACTATTTTCTGTTCCCAAACTTCAAAAAATGGCTCAGTGGTCAAAGATTTCCCAAGGATGAAGAAATGATGTCAGCGGTTAATAGCTATTTTGAGGAGTAAGATTATTATAGAAAGGGTATCAAACTTATTGAACATCGCTGGGAAAAGTAAATATATTTCTTTCCAAAATTTTTGTGTTTTCTTTGTTGGGTCGGGTACTTCTGGGACCAACCTCGTAATGTAGTATGTTTATTTCACAATAACGTAATTTAAACATTTTTGGTGAAAACATCTGAAAGATAATGACAAATTTTATTAAAGTTTCGAGTCGTTTAAGCATCATTTAAGTTTTACGAGTTTGTTGGTTTTTTCGTGTATAAAATTTAAATTAAAAAAAATTTAAATGCAAAATAATGAGCCGACCATCATTTAAATAATGATGAATGTGTAGGATCTTCAACTTTGTTAGAGGAAGGACGTACATTAGGTTATGTGGGTAAATTGCGGGGCGTTAATCATGCGACAGTCAGTCGAATGAATAGAAGATTCAGAAAAACCGAATTGCAATCGAGAAGACGTGGTCAAGGTAAAAAATGACTTACAAGTGCTAGAGATTGTCGTTCTTTGCAGTAAGAAATATTAAAATCAGAGAGGAAGTAAGATTGAGTAGTAGGTGACCTGCAGTTGGACCATTACTTACTGCACGTTTAAGATTTGCCAGAACTCATACAGATTGAACAGGTGAAGATTGAAAGCTACTTTTGTTTTTGGACGCGACTCGAGCAATATCTCCAAATGGTTACGAAAGAGTATGGAGAACTGAAGAAAAATACCGACTGTTCAATCTTTCAAAGGAAGCCCTTTGTTGGTAAATTAAGAATATTCTAGAGAGGTATTTTTTTGACGCCCGCAAAGAGTCAATCTCTATTCACTAAAGATCGACGAATGCTGAATAACATCTAAAGAACGTTATTCAGGTCCATGCCCTGGTCCATTGCACCGTTGTTAAGGAACAATTTCATGTTCTTGCAAAATAATACGAAGTCCCCATCTCTAGACAAGTTCTTGATTACTTACAAGAAGTCAATATTCAAGTTATGGACTGGCCACCACGAAGCTCAGTTAAGTGCGTTTGGAGAACTGAAGAAAAATACCGACTGTTCAATCTTTCAAAGGAAGCCCTTTGTTGGTAAATTAAGAATATTCTAGAGAGGTATTTTTTTGACGCCCGCAAAGAGTCAATCTCTATTCACTAAAGATCGACGAATGCTGAATAACATCTAAAGAACGTTATTCAGGTCCATGCCCTGGTCCATCGCACCGTTGTTAAGGAACAATTTCATGTTCTTGCAAAATAATACGAAGTCCCCATCTCTAGACAAGTTCTTGATTACTTACAAGAAGTCAATATTCAAGTTATGGACTGGCCACCACGAAGCTCAGTTAAGTGCGTTTGGAGAACTGAAGAAAAATACCGACTGTTCAATCTTTCAAAGGAAGCCCTTTGTTGGTAAATTAAGAATATTCTAGAGAGGTATTTTTTTGACGCCCGCAAAGAGTCAATCTCTATTCACTAAAGATCGACGAATGCTGAATAACATCTAAAGAACGTTATTCAGGTCCATGCCCTGGTCCATCGCACCGTTGTTAAGGAACAATTTCATGTTCTTGCAGTATAATGCGAAGTCCCCATCTCTAGACAAATTCTTGATTATTTACAAGAAGTTAATATTCAAGTTATGGACTGGCCACCACGAAGCTCAGTTAAATGCGTTTGGAGAACTGAAGAAAAATACCGACTGTTCAATCTTTCAAAGGAAACTCTTTGGTGGTAGCTCAAGAATATTCTGGAGAGGTATTTTTTTTGACGCCCGCAAAGAGTCAATCTCTATTCACTAAAGATCGACGAATGCTGAATAATATCTAAAGAACGTTATTCAGGTCCATCCCCTGGTCCATCGCACCGTTGTTAAGGAACAATTTCATGTTCTTGCAGGATAATGCGAAGTCCCCATCTCTAGACAAATTCTTGATTACTTACAAGAAGTTAATATTCAAGTCATGGACTGGCCACCACGAAGCTCAATTAAGTACCTTTGAGATGCTTTAAAAAGATCAATAATGTGATATTTGCTAGGTCCTAGTAATCTCAAGGAATTGAAACAAATTACTCTTTCCAAGTGGGATTAGCATTTCTCAAGAAGTAATCCAAAATTTGATAATGAGCTTATCACAGCAGATACAGGCTGATGTATTTTAGAAATGCAGCGTACATTTTTGGAATATTTTTACACTTATTTAAATATCCGTAAAAATCATTTGCTTTGGAAATACAGCGCAACCGTAAATATTTAAAGATTGTAATTCCAATCAAACGGTCATTTTTCATTCGTTTTTAATTTAATTTACGTTAGATACATACCATTAGTCTTTTTGAAAATAATTAGATAAAATTCCTATATAATAACATGTCCTTAATTGCTATAAAATATGTTAAAATGTATATATTATGTACACGTGCAGTGTAATTAAAATAATTCTTAAAAAACTGCATGCAAAAAACCCTTATGCAAAAACATTAAATTGTGGAAATGATAGATAATTAGACATCACATCCTGGTAATTACATTAAACAATAAGTGCACCCTACGTAATGCTTAAAATAGGGTCTTTTTGAAATTAAATTTCTATTAGTGTCATTATAAAAAAGACGCTTTTATAATTGCATTCATACTGCTAAAAATATCACAATCTAATTCAATCATCTTTTTTATAACGACAAAGGAAATTTGATTCATTTCCAGCATTCGATTTGAAAGCTAGACCAGTATTTATAAAGCGTGTCCAAGTGGAAATTCCTAAAATGCATAAACTTGGTACAGTCCCATCTTTATCTTTTAATCCGGCATTGGTCGCTACGTGAGATTTTCTCTCACAAAAATCTTTTGCGTTATCTAACTTTTTTCCCTGGAACTGTAGCATCACGTGTCGCCGTCTAGCTGTAGCCTACACCCTCCTCCGTAGAATATCCGTACATCGGTTAGGTTGCTTCAGTTAGTTTGGCGCTAACTGTGGTGGAGTAAGTTTCGATTAGAATTCATGAGAGATTATCTCACGTGCGACCAACCGCGTCTCCGTTTGTTTTTTTCAATATGTTTGCGTCGCGAGCAAAAAGAATCGTCTACTTGGCGCAACGTCAATATGAGGAGACACAATCGTTGTTAGGTAATTATAATAATTCATTGTTCAATTTGTACTTGTTTTAGGATACAATTTTTTTCCTTTCTCAGAGAAAAATGAGTGGGCTGCTCCTCCAGCACTTGATAGCTTTGCTTCTGATTCTTTACAAGATTTAGAAGACAGTATTCCTGAAAACCGTGCGGATCAGTGTGAAAGTGACTCTGACAGTGAGCATAGTGACCACGACACAGACACGGAACAGAGTGGCGATGAAGAAAATGAGCCGGTGATATCAGGACATACGTATTTAGGAAGGGACAATAAAACTACTTGGTCTGCGCATCCTCTACAGACTAATGCTGCTATTAGAACCAAGAAGAAAAACATTGTCATTCATCTTCCAGGAGTAAAGGATCCTGCAAAAAATGCTAAATCAATTATAGATTCGTGGAAATTATTCTTCCCAGACGAAACTATTGAATACATCGTGACTTGTACCAATACGTATTTGGAGAAACTTCGAGAGAAATATACGCGACCCAGAGATTGTAACGAGACAAATTTCGAAGAAATTTGTGCTGTACTAGGCTTACTATATATGGCAGGAGTGAAAAAGGCAAATCACTTGAATCTAAATGAGTTGTGGGCTAGTGATGGCTCAGGTATCGAATGATTTAGAGCAACAATGAGTCAAAGGCGTTTTTATTTATTGCTTCGTGCCTTGAGATTTGATGATTTTCGTGACAGAGGAGCTCGAAGTGCCGTTGATAACCTGGCGCCTATTAGAAAGATATTTGAAGAATTTGTTATGAGGTGTCAATTAAACTATCAAATAGGTGAATACGCTACAGTTGATGAGATGCTTGAAGCCTTTAGAGGACGATGTAAATTTAGACAATACATTGGAAATAAACCTGCTAAGTACGGGATTAAAATTTGGGCATTAGTGGACTCTCGTATGTTTTATACAGCAAATTTGGAGATCTATGCAGGGAAACAACCGGATGGACCCTACAAATATGACAACAGTGCGAGTAGTGTAGTTATGAGATTGGCTCAACCTATCCTGAATACCGGCAGAAATTTGACGATGGATAATTATTTTACTTCCGTGCCATTAGCCGAGGAACTCGCCAAGAAAAGAACAACATTGGTCGGTACAATAAGAAAAAATAAACGAGAAATTCCTCCAGTTTTTTTCATCGAGGAGAGGCCCATAAAAAGTACGATGTTTGCATATTCAAAAACAGGAACGCTCGCTTCTTATATACCAAAAAAGAATAAAAATGTTTTGATGTATTCTACTTTTCAAGCTACTGGAAATATTGATGCGGAGACCGGAACAGAATATAAACCAGATGTAGTTATGTTTTATAACCTCACCAAGGGTGGGGTAGATGTTGTCGATTTATTGAAATCTTCTTATAATGTCGCCAGAATAAGCTGTCGATGGCCTCTGACGGTTTTTTTCACTCTACTAAATATCGGCGGAATAAACAGCCAAATTATTTATTACTCTAACACGGATCAAAAATTGGAGAGAAAGGATTACCTGAAGGATTTGGCATTAGAATTAATGAGACCTCATCAAATTAGAAGATCTTCAGTTGGAAATTTATCGCAATATCTCAAATTATCCATCAAGAGAATTGCTAGAATTGAGGAAGAACCAACAGCACCAAAAAGGGTGGCTTCAGAAGGATTCTGTGTATTTTGCCCAAGAAGAGCTAACAAAAAAACAAAAAAAAAATGTCATGTCTGTAGCAGACCTATTTGTCCTACCCACACAATTTTTACGTGTGAGGATTGTATTTCACAATCAATAAATGATCAATCAGATTGAACATTTAGATTGTCATGAAGGGAACAGAAAAGGTATTATCTTATATTTTAAATAGAATTTATTATTTTATTTCATTAATGGAAGGCCTACATTATAATTAAATTACCATATTTACATAGATAAGCTTTGTAAAAAAATGCATATTGTAACTTTTGTATCGGAAATAAATAAATTGTTGAAAATTTAAAAAAAAAACCTTTATATTTTGTCATCTACATCACTTCAAATAGCTTAAATCTGCGGTGTGAGAGAATATCTCACGCGCGACCTATCAGTGCAAATCTATCCTAGCGACCAATGCCGGGTTAAAGGACTGAGGATACCTGAATTTTTGTAACAGTGTTCCTTAGCCATAACTTACAAAATTATATTCGACAAATAAATTATCAAGGCAAATATAGACCAATTTTAGTTTCGCCAATATCGAACATGATCAATAAGGTTGAAATACGTTTAAAGAATTATTAACCATGAGGTTTTATAAGTTGAATTTGATGGAGCCTGTGGTTGATTAACTTAACCACTAAGGTTGATATATAATCCCTTTCCACAATTAACTATTTGTAAATTCTGTATACGTATTTCGACAACCAAGTTGTCATCATCAGCAGATGTGCACCATCTTGGTTTTGAACGGTGAGGATCGCGTACGGAGTTTGTTTTTTCGTGCAATTTTTTCGCCGTGTTTTACCAGGTGCGACACTTTGAAATTATCTGCTGATGATGACAACTTGGTTGTCGAAATACGTATACAGAATTTACAAATAGTTAATTGTGGAAAGGGGTAATATATCAACCTTATTGATCAAGTCAATCAACCACAGGCTCCATCAAATTCAACTAATATCGAACATATTCGACACAAAAAAGAAACAGATTGATTTCTTCTTTTAAAGAAGTGAAAGTATATTCATTACCAAAAACAAAAACCACGTGTTAAACAGAGATAAAGGTTTAATAGCATATTTTTGTCTCTTTGAATTCCTGGGAGGTACGATTGTTAAACAGGATCCATAAGTGGAAGCGGTGTACACGTGTTAAACAGAGATAAGGGTTCAATAGCATACTTTTGTCTCTTTGAATTCCTGGGAGGTACGATTGTTAAAAAGGGTTCATAAGTGGAAGAGGGGGTGTACTTTATTATAAGTGTTTGTTCTAAGTTTCTTTGGTGTTTAGGGATTAAAGTTGATTCGGAATTATTCTGGGCGAATTTTACACAAGAACCACTATCTTGAAATCATGACAAGATTTTTGGATTCTATTAACAGAAATGTTTTTGAAGAAATCGAACCGTTGAACGAGAACAAAGCCAAAAAGAAGCAAAACGCCACATATTTCCTAATGGTATAGTTCAAGTACCTCTACACAAAAAGAGAAAAGGAACCACAGGTAAACTGAGTGAGGCAGTTATAACTATTCCTTACGTTAAAGAATTAGAAGAATCCTTACGGGTATCTGAAGAAAATCTAAATGCACCAAACGAAAGTCGAGCTTTGGAAAACAGAAAATCATTGAGCAAGGTGTCCAACCCAGTACCGGTGGAATTAAGAAAGTTGGACGATTCATGAAATGATAGCAATTGTTTTCGAAATTCGGAAAAAATGAAATTCCCAAAAAGATTTGAGGAACGAGAGGTAAACTGTTCAATACAATTACAGCATTCCTTACGTTAAGGAAGAAGAATCCTTCCATCCTTCCGGTTATCTGGAGAAAAATCAAAAAGTTCTAAACGAAAGATAGACTTTAAAAAACAGGAAATCTACGTGCCAGGTGCTCAACCCAGTACCAGTGGAATTCAAAAAGTTAATGCTGGCGAAGAAAATGATGTAGCTATCGTAGCATCCTCATCATTTGATAATTCGTTTTCTTCTTATCAATTGGACGATTCATCAAATGATAGCGATTGTTTTCGAAATTCGGAAAATCTAGAAAATTCCAAAAAGGCAAAAGGAACCAGAGGTACACCATTCAATATAATTAGAGCACTCCTTATGTTAAGGAATTAGAAGAATTCTTATGGGTATTTGAAGAAAATCCAAAGGTTCCAAACGAAAGTTGCGCTTTGGAAAATACAAAATCATTGAGCAAAATGTCCAACTCAGTATCAGTGGAATTCAAAAAGTTAATGCTGGCGAAGAAAATGATGTAGCTATCGTAGCATCCTCATCATTTGATAATTCGTTTTCTTCTTATCAATTGGACGATTCATCAAATGATAGCGATTGTTTTCGAAATTCGGAAAATCCAGAAAATCCCAAAAAGAGAAAATGAACCAGAGGTACACCGTTCAATATAATTACAGCATTCCTTATGTTAAGGAATTAGAAGAATCCTTGTGGGTATCTGAAGAAGATCCAAAGGTTCCAAACGAAAATTGAGCTTTGGAAAACAGAAAATCATTGAGCAAGATGTCCAACCCAGTACCAGTGGAATTAAGAAAGTTAATGCTGGAAAATAAAATGATATAGCTATGGTACTAGCCTCATCATCTGATAATTCATTTTCTTCTTATCAATTGGACGATTCATGAAGAATAAGAAATCAATACGCCAGATGCTCAACTCAGTAGCAGTGGAATTCAAAAAGTTAATGCTGGTAAAGAAAATGAAATAGCTGTTCTAACATCCTCATCATCTGATAATTACTTTTGTCCATGAAGTCTGTTCGGAGAAGGAAGTAGAAGTGTTATGATCTTTTTAAATGAATTGACGAAGATATTTACTTGCAATTAACTCTAGAATTTCGTCTTTTTGATTGTTATTCGAAAAACAAAAAACTACTATATCTTTCTATGCCTAAGTTTCAGCTACCTCGTTTAAAATCCATTAATTTATTGTATTCCATATTTCATCCGTAACTATTCCACATATTGTACTTGCTTTTGTAATGGCTAAAAATGTATATTTATTACAAATATTTTTTCCACTTCTATTTGACTTCAACTATTCATTGAAATGATTGAAATAAATCTACAATAGTATAAGTGATATAAGTTATAAAGGTTTAAAAAAATTATGAAAATTCCAAGCGCCCATTTCTATACTAGATAATTTTTCAGAACGATCTATAGACACCACATTTTTTAGAACACATTTTAAGAATTTACGTTATTTTTAATGGATATTATGGTTCGATGAATTAATCAAAAGAAGTAAATAAATACACTTTACTACTTGAACTATGTTGCCATCATCAGCTGGTAATTAATCACGACGAAACCCGCGCGAGAACATGTTTGTGTCGGACTTTCGCGTCGAAAACCACACAAATACAGTGTGTGTTTGGCTTTCGTTATTTTTTATCGGCCTGACTACCTTTTATTCAATAAACTACAAGTTTTGTTCATTAATTTCGCGAATTGTCTACTACTTTCGCCAATATCATGATGAGACAGACAGTATAAGAACATGTATGGATTCGCGGTAAAACTCGCACAGAATAATTCCGAACCAACTTTACCCACTAAACACACACTGAAATTTGTTTCACTCAAATTAATATGTTTCATAGTCTTAAAACTAGGATTTATACTAAAGTACATTCCCGCTTCCACTTATGCACCCTTTTTAACGGTTGCCTGATTTGTGTATTTTAGCCAAACAATACCATATAGGGTAATTTTGATGGAGCCTGTTGTTGATTAACTTAATCACTGAAGGTTGATATATAACCCCTTTCCACATTAATTTTCGTGTTCTGTATACGTATTTCGATAAATAAGTTTCTCATCATCAGCAGATTATTGAACAGTGTCGCACTTGGAGGTAAGTTCTATGAACAAAAACAGGGAACTGCAATGGACAGTTGTCTTTCTCCATTCATAGCGGACCTATTTATGAGTAACTTTGAAATAGAATTAAAAAATAAAGCTAAATATTTTCCAAGAATTTGGATTAGGTATGTAGATGATTTTTTCGCGATTTTCAATGCACATAAAACTCGGAGGTCAAGCAATTAAATTCAAAATTTCCGACGATTTAATTTACAGTAAAAAAAAGAAAACAATGACGCGTTGCCTTTTTTGGACACCCTAGTTATTAGTAATAATCTTAAAATAGAAATTGATATTTTCTGAAAAGAAACCAATGTCAATGGATTCATCACGGCGGACTCAAATCATAGCATGCAACAAAAGCTGGCTTCGTTCAGTTTTCTTATCAATCGTTTGCTTAATTTCCCACTAACAAAAGCAAGATACGGAAAAGAATTGAACTTTATTAAGAATATCGCGAGATACAATGGTTTTGATTCGGAAATAATCAATGGATTAATTAGGATGGTTAACATAAGGAAAACAATCCTGGATACCACATGTCTGTCACCTCAAAGCAATTGGGACAAGCAATTTGTATGTTTACCTTTTCACCGTTTGACGAAAAACTTAAATAGGATCTTTTTGAAGAGCGTGGTTTTCAAGTCACATTTCGGTCTACTAACTCCATCAAATCCCTTTTAGGAAATGTAAAAGACAAAGTCGAGGACAACAAAAAATCGGGAATTTACGGTATTAAATGTTTAGATTGCAGTAAACAATACATTGGCCAAACAAAACGATCGATAGAAATCGGGTATAAAGAACATATTGCGCACATAAAATTCAATCGGCCAGAAAAATCCGGTTTAGCAAAACATGTGTTGGAAAGTAATTATAGTGTTAACGCGGATTGTTTGCATTTGATAAAGAATGTTCGTAATTATCATGAATTAGATATGTATGAAAGCATGTACATTTTGAAAAACAAAGGCCATATGTTGAACACTGACCTGGGATTCAATCATAACTCATCTCTCTTTAGTCTCTTAAATGACATACAAGGGACAGTGCAATAAATCACATGTAGGTATTTGTCTTTTCTGTCCTTTTTCTATCAGTCTTATCTTAGTTTAGACAAGGAAACAGTTTTTAAAAATCATGCGAAACGAATATACAGTATGCGTTTTGGCTTTCAACGGTACAGATCGTCCGCGGAATTTGTTCTCGTACGGACATTTCTGGCGTAGTTTTTCAGGTGCGACACTGTTTAATTATCTGCTTATGATGACAACTTAGTTGTCGAAATACGTATACAGAACACGAAAATTAATGTGGAAAGGGGTTATATATCAATCTTAAGTGAGTAATACCATATAGTAATCAACGGATTACGCACTTACTTTTGATTCTTATTAGAAATTATTAATTTTGGACACCTAATCATTCTAGGTAGTGGATTTTTTTAGATTCCACATATGGTCCTTTTAAATTAAGCTTTTCACTCTTTGAAAGTAATCGCTTTTATCAAAAATTACTAATTTATTCCCTTTTCCTGCTTTTGAGTAAAAACAGTCTTTCGACCCAATACATTTAATCGAGTTCCACCTAAGAATTGTTTAAAATTGTTTTATTTTTGTTTAGAAATCCTTAGATATTTTTTACAGAAAATACGAGGGTGTTTTTTTAAGCTGAGCTTAGTCTAGTCCAAGATTGCAATGTCTTAATTCATGTTATGGTACTTTGGTGTTTTTTGGTATTAAATATCTAACGCACACAGCTTAAAAGTTTGAATTAATATGTAGGTACCTTCATTTTCTCCCTTAAAATTTAATTTCATGCATTTTAGAGAACTAATTTTAAATCCCTCCAACACAATTAGTAGCCATAACATTGTCAGATCCGAAGAACCCACGTACCATATTTCCCACATTTTATCCCAGTGTAAATATTAAATTGCCTCCCTCAAAAGGCAATGCGGTAAGTACCTCTTTCGTACGTGCACCCGACAACGCATACCCTCTCGTCTTCCCACAATGCCAAGCTTTCCACGTACTATCCCAGTACGTACAAGATTACAGGCGACTCCGTATAACGTCCGTCGAAACTGCCGTGGCAGTCTTTTGTAGCCGAGAATCGTCGGTAGCCAATCGGATGGTCGCACCGCAGGCAGCCCGTGCCCCATTGGCCACTCCCCGGGCCGCGTATACATGTATCTACCTTGAAAAAGCCGACTCCGCCCATACCGATGTTATGTATAATGTATTTTGCAGGAGCAAAAAAGTATTCTTTTGTCTGCCCCGAGACTGGCCGACAATATATCAAGTCTGCCAACTGTAGAGATAAGTTAAAATCGCCGTATATATATATATATATCGTTTGTTTCTGTTGCGATCGTACAGTCCAAACATATTAGTTTATATAAACGTTTTACAGGGTTCCATCAGCCAACTTAGATGTTAATTCAAGTTAATTTAGGTATTATATGTTTGTTAGACAATGCATATAACGGGTTATGTACTTGGATATTTACGTTCACCGTATTGCATTGGCTATAACGGCCATCTAGATTTTATCATCACCAATACATAACCTAACTTATAACACGCTGAATATAAACGAACTTTATACGTGACTCAATTGTTTCATTGCCCTCGTTGCATGTATATTTATATAGAACGCTTTACGTTTCCTTTCTTTTTAATTTAATTCTTTTTTTTAAACAGTGTGCCTTTACGCATTGTTCAAAAGCTCTAAATGAACTTAATTTTTTTTAATACACGACAAATCTAAACCCTTCCGCAAATACACAAAGAAAAAAGTAAAAGAAAAATTTAATGAGACGAAAAAGTGATTTATTTTACTTAAAGAAACAAGTCTCGTTACGTGATATGTTATGGTCCGTGTATGTATGTATATACATAAATGCTCTGCACTGTTCAGGAACTTTTTGTTTGCTTTAATTGTAATTCATTAATTAACTAAAGTATGCGTTTTATTGATGTACCGTGAAGACTTTCCGCCCTTTTTTTTCCCTGATAATGGACGCTGTGTTTCTTAATCGGACCCAGTTCTACTTAAGGTTATGTATTATGTGATTTTAGAATACTACTGTGGGCAAAAAATAGTAAGACTTCGTTCATAACTTTTAAATTCTTAATCTATTCTTCCAAATCTATTTCGTTCCCCTCAAAGTAATCCCCCTGGCCCCAATAAACTTGTGCCAACGTTTCTTCCAATTCTCGAAACAGTTGTTAAAGTCAATTTCAGGAATAGCCTTCAATGCGCGTAGCGATTCACGTTTAATGTCTTCAATTGACTCAAAACGGTTTCCTCGGAACGGTCGTTTGTGTTTTCTGTATAGCCAGAAGTCACACGGAGCTATATCAGGCGAATACGGTGGTTGCGGCACGATATTGGTTGAAAATTTGGCGAGAAACTCGCGAAGAATTGATGCAGTATGCGACGGTGCATTATCGTGGTGCAAAAACCAAGAGTTGTCGGGCCATAATTCTGGCCTCTTTTTACGAATAGCATTGCGCAAACGACGCATAACGCTCAAATAGTATTCTTTGTTGACAGTTTGGCCGGTCGGAAGGAATTCGGAGTGCACCACACCTCGATAATCGAAGAAAACTGTCAACATAACCTTGATTTTTGACTTGCTTCGACGTGGTTTTTTGGGCCTCGGCTCACCTTTGATACGATATTGGGCCGATTGATCGTCTGTTTCCGGGTCATAAGCGTAGATCCAAGTCTCATCTCCAGTGATGATGCCTTTCATTTTGTCTTGATAGCTGGAAAGCATTGTTTCACAGAGGTCAACGCGACGCTGTTTTTCGAAAAAATTGAGTGATTTTGGAACAAATCGTGCTTTCACTTTTCTTATGCCCAAATGATCTTTCAAAATGGTTTTCACTGATCCTTCCGATATTCCAACGATGCCAGTAATGTCTCTGACTGTTAATCGTCGATTCTCAAGTACTATTCTGTTGACGTGTTAATATCATCAGTTGATGTTGATGGCCGTCCTGGACGTGGTTCGTCATCAACGCGTTCTCGACCCTCTTTGAATAATTTGTACCAATCAAAAACACTTGCTCGCGACAAACAATTATCACCGAAGGCCTTTTGCAACATTCTGAACGTTTCGGCACCAGAAATTTGATTCCGTACACAAAATTTAATGGAACTTCTTTGTTGAATAATTTCACTCATTGTAAAAATCGCCGAATGCACTTTTTGTACTTCAGGAAGATAAGCGTATACTAAACACTAATGATTATTTTGATGTGACATTTGGCACGGATGTCACTGACAGTCATACCAACCTAGAAAAAAAATATTTCGACGAATGGGTTTCCACGCGAAATTTAAATTAAGAAGTCTTACTTTTTTTTTGCCCACAGTAGTATCTTCTTCTTCGTCTACTTAAATAAAGAAAAAGGAATGTATATTCATGTGACTATTTCAACCAAATTTACGACATCTCTGGAAAATTGGGAAAATACGCAGTCAGTCCGTCCATTTCTAGCTTCCAGAAGATTTTGCATCGTTTCTGCCCTAGTTAAGGCTATGTATTGCATGAAAAAGTTTTACAATATTTATTTTTGGGTATCTTTAATGCGAATAAGGTAGAAAAAAAAGTGAATCTATATTCATAGAAACTGAAATGTGACATAAATCAAACGATGTCTTTGAAGAATTCGAAACAGGCATAGAAGTTTAAGTATTCTTAGTCCTCTCTTGCTTCCTCATCTTTCCACATCCAGTCTTTCAAACCATTTTTCTCAAATTATTCTTGTTCATTCAGGACTGAGTCATCCAAGCTGTTTTTCTTCAGTTTTATTTAGAATCAGTTCTATAACTCCTGTAATATTCTGACGTTAGTTTCTGCATTTCATAGTCATGAAACTTTAGTACGTCTATCATCTTCATTTCTATTGCTGCTATTTTGGATTTCTTTATATTTTATGCTGGTAACTTACAGCAAAAACGAATCCTAAATGCGGTATATTTCTGGGAGTAGGGCTTTAATAGACTATGAAAAAAAATTAACTTCAAAACGACAGAAATCATGGTTCCAATAAGAGACTTCTAACTTCCATAAGATTTTGGATCGTTTCTGTTCTAGTTAATAATAATAATAAGTTTTATTTCTAAAGCAAAATGTATACAATACGAGTACATATCAGTACATATAAAAATAGTAATCAATATATATTACATACACACTCATATGCCAGAAACACATCCCAAAAAGAAAAAGGATATTTTAAATGTAGACATAGAAAGTCATTTATGCAATAACAATTTATTAAAAGCAGGTACCGTTCAAGGTTGCTTTTAAAAATACAGAAGTTTGTGATATTTCTAATAGAAAGTGGTATGTTATTGTGTAATTTACATCCCATAAAATATGTTCCTTTTTGGAACATAGATTTTGTATGCGAAGCAGGTAATAAATAATTGTCAGTTCGTAAATCATATCTATGAATTACGTTGCCCATCGAAAAAGCGTTTTTATTCCTAAAAACGAAGCATAGGAGATCTAATATATAAGTGTCATAAAAAGTTAGTAGAGAGTTATTTCAGAAGTGTTCCCTGCAGGAATCCCTATAGTCCGACCTAAAGATAATTTCTCAGGGCCCGTTTCTGCATAAGGAACACCCTGCCCACCTCCGGCGACACTCCCCAGTGTATCACGCCATATCTCATGCCAGAAACAAAATTAGCATGATATAAAGTAAGCAGGGTACTTAAATTACAGGTTCTGCGGAGCTGCTTAAGGGTAAAACACACCTTAGCTAGTGTTCTGCATACTTCATTTATATGTGTAAACCATTTAAGGTTTTCTTACTAAACCAAGGATTTTTGAAGAAGAATCACAGTCAAAGATCTCATTGTTTATTTGTATATGGGAAATATGCTTAATCCTATTGTGGATGTACACCAATTTGGTTTTTTTCTTATTTAAAATTAACTTGTTGGACACCATCCAATCGTTAATTTTATTGAATTTTTCATTGGTCAAATCACAAATATCACCGACATTTGAAGACCTGACAATTACACTAACATCGTCCGCATAAAGAACGACTCGTTCTACATTTCGTATCTGGGTATGTGGGCATTTAAAAAGTGTGATGTATTACATTTATAAAAATGGCTTCGTACACGGCACAACAACGCGTTCAAATTGTTGAATTATTTTATGAAAATCAGCGTTCTGTGAAAAGAGTTTTTAGAAAATTACGTGAATTTTATGGTTTACATAATTGTCCATCTCCAAACACTATTGGTCGAATTATTAAAAAATTTCAAAAGACCGGTTCCGTGGAAGATCAAAAAAATGAAAAATACAAGAAAGTATTGGTTTGGTTCGTGAAAATGTTGCTGAAGATCCTGAAATGTCCATTAGACGACGTTCACAACAACTTGGATTTAGTGGATCAACAACATGGCGTATTCTACACAAGGATTTAGCTCTGAAGGCATATAAGGTTCAAATAACACAGGAACAGAAGCCATTAAATCATTTAAAACGTCGTTCATTTGTGAATTTCATCAATGAACAACCAGCTGATTTTTCTCAAAAAATAATGTTTTCCGATGAGGCACATTTTGAACTTGGTGGCTATGTTAATAGACAAAATTGCCGTATCTGGGATGAGGAAAATTCACGAATTATTCATGAGAAACCTATGGATCCTAAACGAGTTATACTGTTTGGTGTGCATTATGGTAAGGTGGTGTAATTGGACTTTACTTCTTTCAAAATGCTGCTGGTGGAGCTGTAACTGTCAATGATGATCGATATCGTCGGATGGTAACCGAATTTTTGTGGCCTGAATTAATGAATATTGATCTAGAGGATATGTGGTTTCAACAGGATAGCGCTACACCTCACTTTGCACACGAATCAATTGATTTATTGAGAGAAAAATTTCCTGGACGTGTAATCTCAAGAAAGGGTGATGTTAATTGGCCACCAAGATCATGTAGTTTGACACCGTTAGACTATTTTCTTTGGGGTTATGTGAAAAGTCGGGTTTATAAAAACAATCCGCAATCAACTCCTGCTTTGAAAGATGAAATTATTCGTGTCATTGGTGAGATAGAGCCTCAATTATGTCAAAGTGTCATTAAAAATTTTAACAAAAAAGTGGACGTCTGTAGAGCTGCAAGAGGAGGCCATTTGGCAGATATTATTTTTCGCATATAAATGTCATAACTGATACTCGAATTACCAATAAATAGTTTTTGAAAGTGAATGCAAATCATGTGTTTTATTTATTCTTCAAAAAAACCGCAAAATTTGAAACACCCTTTACCTATCTATAATAGACTTTCTTTTTAGGAAATGTAGACTTACTTTTTTAAATCTCTTTCGTATTTTTAACTCTTATTCTTTAATTTCTTATAAAAAATACATGTATTTACTGTAAACAATTATGGCTCTATATAAATGTTAATTTTATTCAGATGTAAATTATTTACAAACATTTGACTGAAGAATGTGTCAGCCAGCGAATAAATTGTAATTAATTCTATTGTGTCACATCGCCAATTTGTATTATGTCAATATTATCTTTCCAGAAACTAGTAATTAGTTTTTTAAATATTAAAAGTCTTTAGAAAAGAAAAATTCCTTTAACGTCTTTAGCGAATAAAATTATAGATTTCCCAACTTAGAATTTTTACAACCTCGTAACAGGATAATAACAAAGAAAAAACCACCCCTTGACACGACCTCAGTCAACAGTTCGTCCATAAATAGTTCGCCCCGTTCAGAAGTGGCTCGTGGACGAGCAAAAACGTTCTATTTTGGTTTCTTCTGAACGCACGATGTACTGCTTGTTCCGGGGGATCCAAACGTCGCTGGAAAAAGCCGTCCGAAAAACCCGTGCCCTACTGAGAACCGTCCGTAAAAAGAGGACATATTTTACTGGTGGGGTGTCTTTTTGCGTTAGTTTGGAAGCGGGCGGCAACGACGCCGACGACGACAACGACGACCAAGACGACCGACGTAGACGACGCGAACGCTCCGCGTTGACCTAGGTCCGGAATCTTTGGAAATCACGCAAAAACACATATACACACAATTTCTCCGGAACGGCTAAGAAAAAGCTCTTCTTGCCGGCGTTTCCCGTCGACTGGATTTTCGCGTCGCCGGTATCTTGTAGAACTTTAGCCGTTCTTTTGATATTTCGCTATTTTTCCCGGAACTAATTTTTATTAACCAACAGCCTGACTGGGTAATTAAAATTTAATTTTTTTTCGAGTTTTATTTAAAGTCCATTTATAAATATCTTCAATACTCGTCAATTTAAGGTGCTTTTTTTATATCCATGAAGATATCCATTGTTGCGTTTATCATAAAGAATTCAAGTTTGATGAACTTAGTTAGCAAAATTTAACGCCACTTTTACGAAAATGATGCGATGGGAAATGAAACAGAACTCCTAACACCATCTTTTGGAAATAGTTTAGTATTATATTCTGCTATCTTTTTTATGGTAATATTAAATTTGGCTAATTTCTGACCTTTAAAGTGCCTAAAATGAAAAAAGAAGAAAGGCTAAAATACAAAAGCTGATAAATATATGGCTGGAGGATATAGGCAAACTGAAAATGGTGGTAAAGGTACATAAAAGCAAAATAATGTAATGGGTGTTTTCTAAGCTGCATAAGAACGATCGATATCGATAACTACGGTTTGACAGCTGATAATGTCAAACTGTGTTGACATTTCTGTTCAGTAAAGTTTGGCAGGTCGTCCTGAATCGTTTAACGCCAGAACAGCGCTTCAAATTGGGGAAATTTATTTTGAAAAAAATAAATCTATTCGCGAAGCTCATAGAGCACTTCATCCACCTTGCGGTCAACATAATCGGCCTAGTGAGCAAGCAATTCGTGTAGTTATTGATCGTTTTCGCACTTATTTTACTCTTCTCGATTCAAAACCATCAACGAGACAAAGAAATGTGCGTACTGAAGCGAATATTGCTGCTGTAGCGCGAAGTATTGAAGAAGACGCCGAAATGTCGATTCGTCGTCGTTCTCAACATGATGGCCTTTGTCCTTCGACTACGTGGAAAATTTTACGTAAGGATCTTGGCTTACGTGCCTATAAAATACAGCTCTTGCAAGAATTGAAGCCAAACGACCATCGTTTGCGTCTCATTTTTGCTGATTGGGCTCATTTGAAACTGGCCGAAGATGAGCATTTTTATCAAAGAATTGTGTTTAGTGATGAAGCTCATGTCTGGTTAAATGGCTACGTCAATAAGCAAAATTGTCGTATTTGAAGCGAAGACAATCCTCAAGCCGTTATCGTTACATCCATTAAAATCGACTGTTTGGTGCGGTTTACACGCGGGCGGCATCATCGGTCCTTATTTCTTTCGAAATGAGGAAGGAGCTGCCGCTACGGTGAATGACGAGCGCTATCGAGCCATGCTGACTGGATTTTTGTTCCCAAAAATTAATCAGCTTAACATCGACGACATTTGGTTTCAACAAGACGGCATAAACAAATACCATGATTTCTTATTTCATAGCTTCGAGTAAGTACTGTATTATCCAACGTATAGTTGCAAACTATGGACTCAGGCTACTAAGAAAGTTTTGCAATACAGCTTTGTTTATTTAATTTTTTCAAAGTAATTTCCTCTACACTCACACACCTCTCCATTCTCCGAAACTAATCTCTAAACCAGTTCTGCCCAGTTTCACTAGGGAGTAAAGCACATTCGTTGTCCTAAGCCCGCAGAAGGTCTGCATCACTGGAAAACCGCCATCTTTTTAACTTCATTTTCACATGCGGGAACAGTGCAAAATCGCAGGGAGCATGATCAGGACTGTAGGGAGGGTGATCGAAAAGTTTCAGTCCTGTCGTGGTCAAATATTCGGTGCAGGCTTTGGCGCGGTGAGCTGGAGCATTATCGTGGTGGACGAACCAGGTGTCCATTGTTGACTTTGGCCGCAGGTTCTTCATAGATCCAATGACTTTAAGCAGGCACTGTTCAGTATACCACTTAACTGTGACTGTCTTCTTTGTGTCCAAAACAACGCGTTGTACAATTCCACTCGATATGCATTTCCATTTTCTTCTTTACAGATCAGGATTTTCTGACAACTACGGGTGTGTCCTCATCATCAAAGACTCAAACTTTGTTTTGAGCTTTGGTCAGCACATCGTAATAGTACAGCTTAGTCTCATCACCTCTCACGATGCTGTTCACATACCGAGATTGTTCCTTATTAAACTTTTTTTATCATCTCCCGGCACCAAGTCACACGTCGTGTCATCTGCTCTTCAGTCATGCAATGCTGCTCCCAAAGAGAGCAAGGTTTCTTCACGTGCAAATGAGCATGCAGGATCGAACGACTTGATGGTGCATTTAGGTCTGAAGTACCCTCTATCTGTTGGTAGGTCACTCGCCTGTTCTCGCCAAACATTTTCCTCACAGTAGTAAAGTTTTCCTCTGTAACTGACGTTCTTGGCCTTCCCAGCCTCTCAGCATCCTCCACAGAATTTCCTCTTTGGAATTCTTTATACCACCTGAATACCGTTGTGCGATGTAGACAAACATCACCTAGAGCAAGAGTCATTTCTTCGAAGCGTTGATCTATGTATGTTTAAACCATGCACGAAATTATAACGCAAAACTGCCCTTATCTCATTTCGTGACAACAATACCATCGCAAGCACTTTACACTCTCACTGCTAATGAATAACTGAGCCCATCGGCATGGCACGGCGGCTACTATGCACGTATGAACATGTCTCAACACGCAGCAACGAGCAGCTGCCTACGATTCATTGTTGCGTCATATTGCAAAACTTTCCTAGTACCCTTTGTATTGTACTTTAAAATCCTAAAGCATTAACTGGATCACCTGATCGTGTTTTATATAATTGATTTAGTAATTATTAAAATAAAAATTACCATAACTACTACTGGGTTTAGAACAACTTTGTTAGCATTCGTCTGTATCATTTCCTTTTTTTTCAATATTACTCGTTAAAAAAAAGAAATAATATAGACTATAATAATATTAATTGATATTTCGTGTTATAATTACAGTTAATAATTAGAATTTAATTTGATGTAAAACCAGTATGGTTACTTTCAAGATTCGTGGGAATAACAAGCTAATATGCTCGTTGAATGATAAAAACTACCAATAATGAATTGCAAATATGCAAAATATTACTTTTTTCCTATACATTTTGCAGTAGCCTATGGTCTTAGTAATTATCTTAATATTCCTATTTTTAATTCGGTCATTTCCCATCATGTTGACATTCCAACGACCTTGATACCGTTTCTCCATCTCCTTTATATCTTGGTGGAAACGCTCCCCTTGTTCCTCACTTACAGTTCCAAGATTGTCAGGGAAAAAATTTAAATGTGAGTGTAAAAAATGCACCTTTACACTCATGTTACATCCAAGTTCTTGAAATGTTTTCAACATGTTTCGAACTATATTTTCGTAATTTGGTACGTAGGTACTTCAATTTCAGTGCAGTAGTTCAGCCCTGAAGATGTCCCATACAAATGGGTACGAAACGTCAGCAGATATACTAGTGACGCGGTTCCAGCCCGGAAACCCAGAAGCAGATATATTTTCGTAATTAGGGTCTTTCCGATTGCCTACAAACTTCAAAACAACCCGTTTAAATGCACCCCATGCTGCTTTTTCTTTCAAGTTCGTCGCATTTTCGAAAATAGGGTCTTGCATAAGTTTTCGAATGTCGGGGCCAACAAATATGCCTTCTTTTAACTGATTTTGATAGAGTTTTATGTGCAGTGGTGGAAGCAGTATTTTTAGAGGATTTACCAAACTCTTACCGCAGAACGTTCTTGCTCCCAGGTTCTAAATGCTGTCTTGAAGGCCATGTTATTCTTGTTCAGTGCTGTTCTCGTGCCCTACTATCCCATTCACATGTTTTATGTGTGAATGGGAAAATTTGTGAATCCACTTTGCTGTCCGAGTAACATTTCCAAGTCTCCACTCTCCGCTCGGAGTATTTAATTTTGTGTAACACAAGCTGTAGATTTTCATAAGTTTCTTTGAGAACAACCGAATGTCCCACAGGCAATAGAGCGTATCTGTTGCCATTATGCAACAGAACTACTTTCAGGCTTCTTTTGGATGAGTCAATAAATAGTCTCCAATCACGTTTATTGTGTTCTATCCCGAATGCTTCTACTAACCCAGGTGTGTTACAACAGAACACTAAGTTACCTCCTTGTTCAAAATAAGGAGCAAATTTTTGTTCTCTTGTTCGATACTCACGATAGGATGTTCCTAGAGCCGACAAATTCTTTTTCCGCAACTTGGAATCCAGAAGTTCTGGTTTTTCTTTAGTTAAACGTAAATCTCTCACTAGGTCATCCAGTTCGTGTTGTTCAAACAACCGAGGGTTCACGCTTTCAAACTCACAGTCAGATTCGATACTAGTTATGAAAATACCTTGTGATGTTTCCGATGGGTCTAGTACAGGAATATGTTCATCATGAAGAACTGGACGCAATGCTGATGGAAGATTCGGATATGAAATAACTTTTTTATTTTTATAATTGTAGCTGCTGACATCGATGCTGCAAAAGCAGTAGTCATCGGAATGATTTGTTTGTTCTCTCCATACCATGGAAACTCCGAATCTAAACGATTTCTTTTTCCCATATGACCACTTCCGTAAATCTCCTTTCAGCTCTATACACTTTTCCCAGCGATGTTCAATAAGTTTGATACCGTTTTTATAGTAAGAACTGTATTGCTCTTCAAAATAGACATTAACTGCCGACATCGCTTTACTGTTGGAAAATCTTTGACCATTGAGCCGTTTTTTCAAGTTTGGGAACAGAAAATAATCCGAGGGGGCTAAATCTGGCGCATAGGGTGCATGAGGTAGCAATTCAAACTTTAATTCATTAATTTTGGCCATTGCAATAACGGATTTGTGAGTTGGTGCATTGTCTTGATGAAACAACACTTTCTTCTTAGCCAAATGCGGCCGTTTTTGCTTGATATCTTTGCTCAAACATTGCAATAAGTTCGCATAATACTCGCCGTTCATAGTTTTTCCTTTTTCAAGTTAGTCAACGAAAATTATTCCGCGCGCATCCCAAAAAACCGATTTCATGACCTTGCTGGCAAATGAAACGGTCTTCGTCTTCTTCCTTCCGAATCCATTGTTTTGATTTTTCTTTTGTCTTGGGTGTGAAGTGATGGACCCATGCTTCATCCGTGGTTATGAAACGGCGCAAAAATTCCGCTTTGTTGCTGCGAAACTTCGGTAAACACTCAATTGAAACATCTTCATGACACTGTTTTTGCTAGAATGTGAGCAGGCGCGGCACCCATCTTGCACACAGCTTTCTCATGTCCAAATTTTCAGATAATATGCGATTTATCGCGCTTTTTGAAATGCCTATTATATCTGCTAGCTCGCGCACTTTCAGTTGACGATCATCCAGTACCGCTTTGTGGATTTTTTTCACCATTTCTGGAGTCGTCACCTTATTTGGTCGACCATTGCGATGCTCGTCTTGGCAGCAAGTACGGCCTCGTTTAAACTCTGCTACCCAATATTTCATTGTTGTAAACGAAGGAGCAGACTCACCCAGAGTAGAATCCAGTTCACTTTTTAATCGGTTGAGCTGAGGTCTTTCAAATAAAAGTATTGTATCACGTAACAATGACCAATTATCTTCCTTTTTACAAATTCACTGAAAACGTTCACTATTGATGGCTGCCAAACAAATACTAAACAACGTGGCAACTTCAAACTTGAAACGTATACTTTATAGATTGTGCACTTTCTAAACGAGTGATATTTTTCAAACAACTACCGCCATCTCTAGGTCAGGCCGGGTACTTATGGGACCACCCTCGTATTTCGTTTCTGATTATAACGATTTTATTTTCGCATATAAAATTACTTTCTCATTCATTCTACAATTCAACGTTACTTTTACTTAAATAAATTTAGGAAAAACGTTTTTATTTTTACATCGTTTCTAGAAATTGTTGTCCGCAGTTAATAAATTAACTTTACTGTACACTTTGTGAAACATGTTGAGCTCCTTTGTCCGGGAAGTGATGTTAAAGTTAAATTTTACTTGTGTACTTTCTAATACAGCGATATTTTTCATACAACTACTGTCATCTCTAGGTCAGGCCGGGTACTTATGGGATCACCCTCGTCATGTTAAAGTAATTGGATCATTTCAGTATATAAATACATGATTCAGAAGTCAATGTAGATTATTAGCATACTTGTTTTTACAGCTGGTGATATTTGGCCCTCAAGTCGTTCCAGTAAAAACAGAACAATTGGTTTTGTTAATCTGAATCTATAGAAAAATTCGTCGTCATAGTTATTGAAACAATCTTCTTTTCTCCCACATACTTTCTTTCTCCTTACAATCACTTCAAACTCATTCTCAGATGAACTTGAACTTGTAGACATAATATTTTAATTGTGTACAATATAAATACAACTTGTCTCTTAAAAAATAAATAATATACAAATTGAATGGCAGTTAGAAAATATAGGTTAAGGCTAAGTCGACTTTTAGGGGTTAAAGTGGCAAAAATGGAAATTACAGCCGACTTTTACTTTAAAAAGTGATTATGAAATGCAGCACGAAAGTTAAACTTGACTTTAAAATTTAAAGACACTCTGAATTTGTTATGAAACCGGACCTTATACGCTTTAATACTTCTACCCTACTTTAGGTGAAAAATACAAATTCGAATTGTACTAAAATGGTATAAAATAATAAAATATAATATATATCCTTTAGGGGAAAAAAAAAGAAACAATTATTTGGTTCCAAAGTTCCACATAGTTACCCAAATATTTGACATTGTTCCAGTTCTGCCTCCTTCAAAGTTATCCGTCGCATACAATAAAATTTCGCAAATTGTAATTTCGTTCTTTCTAATTCAACAAAGAGCATAACTAATGGAATTCATAATTTAAATTTGTCATTTCATATACCGTATCTAATTGAACATATGCCATTCAATAACGTTCTGTTAGAAATACGATAAAATATATACAGGATTTAATACTACGAGTATTTATTTTGTAAAGTTATCTGCTTATGTTCTTAACGCCTATCTGCTCTTAATCCTTTTGCGTGGTTAAATAATTAACACAAAATATGAAAATCTGTATTGTTATATACAGTGCTTTCAATAAAACTCCTATTTAGAAGTAGGCTATGATTTGAATATAATTTTGGCGACATTAAAATAACCTACTTAGAGTTTCACTGAAACAATTTTTATACCTTACGAGGATAGTTTGACAAGTAGTGAGAATGACACATAGGTGGCGCTCTAATTGGTAAAATAAATGCACTGTAATTTCGGTTGCCTATTTATATGTTTACATTCCGATATTTAGATAAATCGGTTGATTAATTTATTTTTGACAGCTAATTGAAAAAGAAGCAACACGTCGTTCTGTTAAATTAGGGAAAGCAGAGTATCGTGCGGTGATTAAATACTTCGTAATTAAGGGTATGAAAGCTACCGAAATAAAAGATGAGTTACGGGAAACATTAGGTGAATCTGCTCCATCATCCGCCACAATAAGTAGACGGATAAATGAAATTAAACGTGGAAGAACAAGTTGTGTTGATGAAGCGCCCTCTGGAGCACCCATAATCGTGATTTCTAAGGAAATGATTATAAAAATCCATAATATTATTAGGCAAGATCGACGACTCAAAGTGAGAGAGATAGCAGACATGGTAAACATTTCAACAGAACGCGTACACCACATTTTAACGAAAGAATTGGGCCTTTCCAAGCTTACGGCGAGATGGGTGCCGCGATTGCTTACGACTGATCAAAAGTTCACTCGTTTGCGCATTTCCAAGTGTGTTTGGAAGCGGAATCCGGTTGATTTGTGTAGGCGATTTGTTATTTGTGATGAAACTTGGATACACTACAGTACACCCGAAACTAAACAACAGTCGAAACAATGGTTAGAACGTGGTTCTGCACCTCCAAAGAAAGCGAAAACCACTTTATCGGCAAACAACGTAATGGCATCAATTTTTTGGGATTCAAAGGGCATTTTGCTCTTTGATTACCTTCAGAAAGGTGCCACAATAAACGGACAATATTATGCAGAACTTCTACAAAAATTAAATGTTGAGATTCGTGCTAAACGGCCAGGAATGGCAAAGAAAAACATTCTGGTTCACCAAGACAACGCTCCCTCGCATACCAGCACAGTTCCGATGTCCAAAATTCACGAGTTGCATTTCCAATTAGTACCGCATGCGCCTTATTCGCCAGATCTAGCCCCTTCCGACTTCCACCTTTTTCCAAAATTGAAAACGGCACTAGGTGGAAAGAAATTTTCGTCTAACGACGAGCTTATCATCTTCGTAAATGAGTATTTTGCAAGCCTTCCGGAATCGCATTTTAGAGATGGCATAAGGGCATTGGAGCAGCGTTGGAATAAATGTATTGCTCTTTTAGGAGAATATATTGAAAAATTAAAATTATTTTGTATTTAAAAAATTCGTTTTTTTTTCCATTCTCACTACTTGTCAAACTAACTTCGTACATAAATTATTCGTTCCTTCTTTTAGATTTTTTTTGCTTTTGCACTTAATACATTTACTGGTGGCTATTTTTTTCATTTATTCAGTATTATATTTTCTTCCACGCAAGTAATTTTGATGTTTAAATGTACAATCAGTACCACAGAAAAGTTTACGATCTAAATTTCAAGTTTTGCTCTATACTTTTAAGCCCAGACGTAACGATATCGAAGCAGGAAAAGAACTGTTGTACATTTCATTAAGGAAAAATGCACAATGGTGTGCGCTACCGAGGTTATAATAATAATAATAATAATAATAATAATAATAATAATAATAATAATAATAATCTTTAATGTCCAACAGTTACACAGACCATTTACACGACATAATGCACTTAAAAATAAAATTAAAATTAAAAACAAAAATAGGTGCAGTTAATGTGCTGAGTCACCCTTTGTTTTATTGATTGTGATGTGTGACCTATGTAATATCCAGAACAGTCTTTGCAAGACAGTCTATACACTAGATTCGACTTTGACCACAAGGGAATTTTATCTTTGACTTTTGTAAAGATATCTTTAATTTTTTTAACATTGTATTTCACTATTGTGCTAGAGATATTGGTGCTACTTAATATTTTAATTAACTGATTAGTAAGTAGCACCAATATCTCTAGCACAATAGTGAAATACAATGTTAAAAAAATTAAAGATATCTTTACAAAAGTCAAAGATAAAATTCCCTTGTGGTCAAAGTAGAATATAGTGTATAGACTATCTTGCAAAGACTGCTCTGGATGTTACATAGGTCACACATCACAATCAATAAAACAAAGGGTGACTCAGCACATAAGTGATTGCAAACTTGGTAAGAACTCGTGTGCCTTGGCCACACATGTCAAAAATAATGATCACAATTTTGATTTCAATAATCCGGTCATTTTAGAGATACAGAGCAATTACAAGAAAAGAATATTCTTGGAAATGGCTCACATCTGTAAAAATCCTAACACCATCAATTATAAATCTGATATCAACCAATTAAGTACTATACATTGCAATTTAATATAAGGAAAATCAGTGTCACACGGATCAATTCTTTACCACATTCATATATTTTTGTTTTTGTTATGCACCTCGTATATCAGTTCTTTTAAAATCTAGCACTTTTCGGAAAAAAAGGTTTCCCCTTTTTTATTATTTTACACGTAAAATGATTTAGTTTCAAATGTAAATTATTTGTGTAACATGCTCTGACCTTTTACCTACCACTGACGCTAGTACAATAGTTTATAATTTTATTTATTAGTATTTAGTATAACAAACCACATTTTAATGATTTTTAAAGAATTTTTTAATTAATCTAGTTTTTGTAAGAAAAAGATAATAATTGCGAGCATGATTAAAATATTGTACATGTTATTGTTTTTTAGAACTCCTGAGGAAGCTATAAATTTATCGCGAAATATAGAGGATAAAACAAATGATTGTTTTTTAATTTTTTAATTTTCTTAACAGTTGACCGAATACCCGACGAATTTCATTGATTTGGATTATCTTATAACGGTCGACCAAAACACTTTTAGCTAATTTTATATATATATATATATATATAAAGCGTGTTTCAATAAGAGGCTTCATTTTGATATGTAAAAAAACGAGTATTTTTAAGCGAAATCATCGGATGTTTATTTAATTGTAAAGAGGAGGGTATGCCATTAATAACGGAAAACAATATCAGCCAAATGACGACGCTTGCAGGACGATATTCTTTTCATGAAATTTTTCATCACCAATTCGCACGTTTGCGGCTGTATGTCCTCGATAACTCCACGAATTTCATCTTTGAGATCTTGAATCGATTGTGGGCCAATGGCATAGACCTTATCTTTCACGTAGCCCCAAAGAAGAAAGTCTAAAGGTGTTAAATCACAAGATCTCGGTGGCCAATTGTGATCACCTCTTCTAGAAATCACACGGTCAGGAAAATTTTCACGCAAAAGATTGTATCCTTACTTGTGTGGCACGATATTGATGTGATCTTCCAATTCCGGCCATACAAAATCATTAATCATCGTTCGATAGGGCAATTCATTCATCGTAACAATTGCTTCAGTCTCATTCTCGAAAAAGTAAGATCCAATGACTCCGCCAGACCAAAAACTGCACCAAACTGTCAAACGTTGAAGATGAAGAGGCTTTTCAACAATAATTCTTGGGTTTTCCGAGACCCAAATGCGACGATTCTGCTTGTTAATATCGCCTTCCAGGTGAAAATGGGCCTCATCACTCAAGATGATTTTTCGATGAAGTTCCGGATCAGTTTGATGCATTTCAAAGATCTAATCAGC
This sequence comes from Dermolepida albohirtum, assembly GCA_031893035.1. Lineage (NCBI taxonomy): Eukaryota > Metazoa > Arthropoda > Insecta > Coleoptera > Scarabaeidae > Dermolepida > Dermolepida albohirtum. The sequence goes on along the minus strand of JAVIWB010004150.1, from coordinate 17,297 downwards.
AAAGACACGAAATTGTTGATGATCGGTAGGAGTGAGTTCTTGTGTTAACTGAACTTTAAAAGCCCTAAGACCTAAGTCTTTATGCAAAATAAGGTGTAATGTCGTTTGTGGAATGCCCAATTCCAAAGATGACGAGAAATGGACAAACCCGGATTTTCCTCAACACTATGGGCTACAACAGCAATATTCTCAGTTGTTCTTGAGCGATGTGCACGAGTTCGATTCTTCACACCACTAACTTGTCCTAACAGCTCATATTTTTCCACTAAGTTCACAATTGCTGAAGGTGCTTCACAACGACACAAAAATGCTTTAGTTTTGCGAACTGTGATCGCGAAATTTTCACCATTTTTGTAGTGAATTTTAACAATTTCAGTGCGTTGTTGAAGCGTATATCGTTACATTTTTAATAATGGCGTAGTTTTTACTTGTCATCTATCAAGTAGTTACAGGTTGGGGGGCTATTGAAAATGAAATGTCTTATTGGAACACCTTTTACATGGTGTTTTTGTACCACTATGTTTTGAATCATAGACTTACTCCAATTGTCAGTGTTTTGTTGACATGGTGTAAAGATCATCCTACATGAACTCGGCAAATATATTTTTGTGTATATCGTTAACATTTATGTAATAGTAACTGTATATGTACTGTTTGATGGAAATAAACATTTTAATAACAGAAAGAAATTTTGTAGAACTGCCAACACATGTCTCCATCATTTGAAGGGAAAATTAACACTTAATCGTATTTTGGTTGACTTCAAGTTTGTGCTAATTAAATATCAGAATCAAGTAGAGAATCATGGCGTGTTATGCTGGATATATTCTGTTTCTTTTAAGCTTAGAGATTGACGCCTATTCTGAATAGCAAAAGAAATCTTTTTTTCTAGTTTAAAAAAGCCGTTTGCAGAACAAGTGTCCAAAGTGCGTTGAAGTTAAAGCAGCTTACGTTGAAAAATAAAATTATCAAAAGTAAACTTAGGAAAAGACAATATACCACGGCAATGAATGTCAAAGAATGTTCCGATTTGAAGCAGCGTAACGATCATGTCATGGTACATAAGTAGACACAAAAAAAACATCCATTTTTGAAAGTAAATTTTGGAGCTACAGACCAAAAAACTACATTTTTTGTAATGGCAATATCTCGGGAGCGAAAAGAGATAAAATGTTCCGGTTTCAAGCAGCCCAACAATCATGTCATAATACATAAGTAGACATAAAAAAACAATAACTTTTGAAAGTAAGTTGTGGAGTTACAGACCAAAAAACAGCATTTTTATAACGGCAATATCTCGGGAACAAAAAGAGATAGAATGTTTCGGTTTCAAACAGCGTAACAATCATGTCATGTTACATAAGTAGAGACCAAAAGACATCATCCACCTTTTAAAGTAAGTTTTGGAGTTGAAGACCAAAAGACGGCCCAAAAAGATCGCGCCGAAAAGTGAGTCCAAATTGGAGAAGCAAGGCTGAAAACTCAAAGAGATAGGACATTGTCAAACTATGAGCCTGAAGCCCATCCATTTATACATATATACTACGTATATTAGTCTTATAAAAAATGCGAAAAATGTAATGTAATTAGATGGAAACAAAGAGCTTTAACAAACGAAAATATCAACTGAATTAATAAAAAACAGATTATGACGTATCGGCTATTCATGATACCTATGGATTTTTTTCGATCGAATTCTAAAACCACCTTACTTATATCTCCAAAATATTTATGTTAAACGCTCTCTGCAACCATGTTCCTCAACGCGTAAGAATTGGTTGTGGTAGTTCAGGGATATGTGGACACAGTCTGTGAAATTTCCACGTACGTTTGGGGGGTTTTGCAAAGCACTGCCTTTGCACTTGCAATTAATGCATCTACTTCTGGATAACATCTACGAATAGTTTCTGGCCCAAAATGTAAAGCATTGATTTTACACGTAACATGACCGGATAGTTGTGGCAGCATCAGTCATAAACATTAAGAGTTGTATTCTTGAAAGTTCAAATTTTCCCAATGCGTTTAAAACCACCTTCGATATTATTTCGGTAATAAATTGGTATACTCTAATGGAAGGTTGTAAGATTGAAGATGACGGTTAATGTGATTCCATTGTACCTACCATAATATTAACAACTAAATTTCTTTTGCAATCTGTTGCTTCGTTTACGCATAACAACAGTTTCTTTTTTTTTTGCAATTCTGATTTAATCCTATTTTCAATACATTCACGAGTAGGTAGTATAAAGTTTTGTCACGCTTTCTGACTAGGAAATATCGGTCCCGTATTTATTCCAAAATTGACTAATGATTCGTTATTTAATAATAAAAAAAACGGTAGATTACACAAAATGTTATACAATCCAATAGAAATTCCTCATCCTATCCTACGCCAGTTTTTTTATAATTGTGCTTCGCACTATTCACGTGTCGTTCGCAGTCGCGTTCGTCTGGCACAATAGGAACATATTGCAAATTATATATTTAATTTTTGCATCATCGTAAATCCACCAAGTCTTTAATAAACTTTCCACATCTTTCCGCATCTTTATACATAAATATCAACTTCGAGTTGGGTTTAGTGGATGCTTCAGTTCTGTTTAATTTATTTTTCTAGGTTGTACAATTGTGGTTTAACAGAGAATATGAAACTTATGTATGCTATCGTGTATTTACAACGTATTTTTCTTTTCTTTTTCATATAAATTCTCGCTTATATGTTCAAACAATTTATTTACATTCCACAAGGAAAGAAAGACTGCAAAAAGGAACACCACTAATGTATTTATTTATAAATTACAAACATCGTAGCTGGACAGGAACTAAAGTACCTTCAAACTGAGAAAATATCCACAAAAAAGCATTCAAACACAACACACATAAATGTATTAAAAAGCGCAGGACTCAGATTAGGTACCTGCAGTACACCTGAAGTCGGTCTGAAATGTCCAAACTGAAATCTATTATGAGATGAAGAATATTGTTTCAGTTAACAAATTAATTATAATTGTTAAAGATTTCGCAAAAGCCGTGTTAGAATATTGCAAAATTAAAGAGTGAGTCAAGTCTTTATCATCTACATGTTTTTTTCGAAAAGAAGCTATAATTTTGACAAGTTGAGCTTCGTAATAAGCAGCAAAATAAACGGAACGCAATTTCCATGTGAAACAGATGAACTAAGACCACAAGTGGGGTAAAATTTACCCATGAATACATCAATAAGCATGGTGTATTAAGTACAGATTTATAAATAAAAGCAATAGTAACATTGGTTGTATTATATCTATAATAAATTTATGTAAATATTTAACTGGGATTGGGTTTAGTTAGCGCTTTGGTTCTTTTTAAATTATTATTTTGAGATGTAGAACTTTCGTTTAATAGAAAATATGAAGTTTGGGTATGCAGTCATATATTTATTTACGTTTTTTTCTTTTCTTTTTCTTGTAAATACTTGCTTATATATTCTAGAAATTTATTTACATTACCCGAGGAATGAAAGACACCAAAATAGAACACCACTAATTTATTTATATATAAATTACAAACATATGAGGTGGGCACGAATTAAAAGTATCTCCAAACTGAAAAATACCCACAAAAAAGCATTCAAATATAGTACAAATAAATATAATAAAAAGTAGGGGACTCAGATTAGGTATCTGCAGTACACCTGAAGTCGGACTGAAATGTCCAAACTGAAATATATCAGAGACAATATTATTTTAATTCACAAATTAGTTTTAATCCAAGTCATTATGATCTATGTTTTCAAAGGCAAACAAAGCTATAATTTTGATAAGCCCAGTCTCTTTAACAGGTGGCAGAAGAAACGGAATACAATTAACATGTGAAACAGATGAATAGGAATCATGAAGTATAATTTACTCACGAAAACATTAATTATTGGGGTCTATCAAGTACAGAATTATACAAAGAAATACATTTGTAATACTACGAGGATAGTTTGATAAGTAGTGAGAATAACACATAGGTGGCGCTCTAATTGGTAAAACAAATGCACTCTAATTTAGGTTGGCTATCTATATGTTTACATTCCGATGTTTAGATAAATCGGTTGATCAGTTTATTTTTGACAGCTGATTGAAAAAGTAGCAACACGTCGTTTTGTTAAAATGGAAAAAGCAGAGTATCGTGCGGTGATTAAGTACTTCGTAATTAAGAGTATGAAAGCTACCGAAATAAAAGATGAGTTAAGGGAAACATTAGGTGAATCTGCTCCATCATCCGCCACAATAAGTAGATGGGTAAATGAATTTAAACGTGGTAGAACAAGCTGTGTTGATGAAGCGCGTTCTGGAGCACCCAAAATCGTGACTTCTAAGGAAATGATTATAAAAATCCATAATATTATTACGCAAGATCGACGACTCAAAGTGAGAGAGATAGCAGACATGGTAAACATTTCAACAGAACGCGTACACCACATTTTAAAGAAAGAATTGGGCCTTTCCAAGCTTTCGGCAAGATGGGTGCTGCGATTGCTTACGACTGACTAAAAGTTCACTCGTTTGCGCATTTCCAATGAGTGTTTGGACCTTTATAAGTGGAACCCGGTTGATTTTTGTAGGCGATTTTTTACTTGCGATGAAACTTGGATACACTACAGTACACCCGAAACTAAACAACAGTCGAAACAATGGTTGGAACGTGGCTCTGCACCTCCAAAGAAAGCGAAAACCACTTTATTGGCAAACAAGGTGATCGCATCAATTTTTTGTGATTCAAAAGGCATTTTGCTCATTGATTACCTTCAGAAAGGTGCCACAATAAACGGACAATATTATGCAGATCCTCTACAAAAATTAAATGTTGAGATTCGTGCTAAACGGCCAGAAATGGCAAAGAAAAATATTCTGTTTCACCAAGACAACGCTCCCTCGCATACCAGCACAGTTGCGATGTCCAAAATCCACGAGTTGCATTTCCAATTAGTACCGCATGCGCCTTATAAGCCGGATCTAGCTCCTTCCTACTTCCACCTTTTTCCAAAAATGAAAACGGCACTAGGTGGAAAGAAATTTTCGTCTAACGACGAGTTTATCTTCGTAAATGAGTATTTTGCAAGCCTTCCGGAATCGCATTTTAGAGATGGCATAAGGGCATTGGAGCACCGTTGGAATAAATGTATTGCTCTTTTAGGAGAATATATTGAAAAATAAAAATTACTTTGTATTTAAAAAATTCGTTTTTCTTTTTCTTTTCCATTCTCACTACTTGTCAAACTATCCTCGTAGTTGTACTATATCTAGTTGTTACTTCAGTTCCTTTTAAGTAATTATTTTAGACTGTATAAATTTAGTTTAATAGAGAACACGAAGTTAGGTGTGCAATCCTGTGTTTACATTTTTTTCTTTTCATATTCCTATAAATACTTGTTTATGCATTCTAGCAATTTATTTACATTCCTCGAGAAAAAAAGGTAACAAAAAAGAACGCCATTCATTTATTTATTTATAAATTACAAACATGTCACATGGACACGAACTAAAGTAATTTCAATCTGAAAAAATATCCGCAAAAAAGCATTCAAACACTATACACATGCACACACAAACGCATATGGAGCCAAGAGCCTGACAAAAAAAATATCAACATTTACATTACCGTAAAAAAATCACCATTTAACACCTTAAAAGTAATTATTAAATTGAAATAAGAATTCAATTTTTTTAAACGCCGAAATGAAACAGAAATACAAATTAAAAAAAGAAAAACACGTCCGAACAACAATTAAATTCTGCAATTTGTATGTACGGTTTGCTATATGCGGCTATTCACCTAACTCTGTCTCCGTCGCACCCGTCTCACTTTAAGTACGCCGAGGTATAAATCCGTCTTTATTTTTTAGATCGTAGCAGGAGCAATGCTAACAGCAGGAAAGCTCTCGTTGGGCGGTCCTTATCGACGGAAATGGTCGGATTCATCCGAAACATTTTCGCCACACACCTCTCACATCTCGGTTCTCTAGTGTCATACGGGTTATAGTGTTGGTAACATTAGAAGACGTAGATCAACGCTATATAACGTTTATACGAAAATAGCCCAAAAAAAAACTCGCTACGTCATATAGACGGAGCCAAAAGAGGTTGGGTTAAGATTATATATATATATATATATATATATATATATATATATACATAGGAAGAAAAAAAACAGTTCGCATACACTGAGTTTTTTACTCGACTCTTGAGAAAAAAAGGAGTCGTATTAGTTTTTTGTCGGGATATTGACTCGTGTTATAGAATTTTTTGCAAGATATCTACGAATAAGGCACTAATTTAATCGCATTTGCGGTTTATTGTTTCAATTTGACCATACGAATTCCAAACAGTGTTTTAAGTTTTCCCGTGTCCGAGAATAAAACCGTTTTAACGAGTCGTCGACGCCGATTTGGTGCTTTCAACGCCGCTGGACAGCAAGAACTCCCCATCCAGAAGCGTCCGAATCAGTGATTTCACCCTTTTCTATCTGTATTTGATGATATTTGTGTGTTTAATGCGCGAAAATGTGCAGATTGGTGTACGGGCATGAAACATAGGTCCCTAGAGGTCTTGTGAACTTTAAGGGCTAACTTTTCCTACAGGCGAAACTTGGGTGTTGTTGTAGAAGTGGCGTGCGCCTCAGGAAACCCCGTGTACAAAATCGCGGTTGTAACGCGTTAAGTTCAACCACATTTGCGACAAAATAGGAGTTTGCGATATTGTAATTGGAGAAGGTTAGTGGAATTTTGAATTATAGAGATGAATTATACCTACAATTAGTTTAGGGGGCGGTGGGGCGCCAAATAAATTTATTTACAATTATAATTCGCCAAATAATATTTTATAATGGATATTGAACAATTTTCAATGAACAGAAACACGAACAAGTATGCTAGTATATTTATTTACACGATAAAAAATGTTAAATTAATTTATTCAGTTGCTAAAAAAAATTACAAAATTAAAATGCAAGCGATTAAGTTAATAGCAATAATAATAATTTTATAAATAAAATAAATGCGTACCACTTTGTGTTATGCAATATATAATTTGTTTCGAAAATAAAACTGCTTGAATCCTATGGTACCCTCAAAATGAATTTAATTTAATTCAAATATATTACAATATTAACCCAAAAGTAAATGTAAATATTTATAAATTCAAGTGTAAGAAGTTAAAAAATACACTAAGTAAGGGGGCCTATTTATTTCATCGTCAAATTTTTATTTATATTAATTTATATATATATATATATATATATAATAGATATTATTTAAAAAATTTTAAAAACATTCCTATCGAATATCAATGTCAAAACTTTTTTTTATATTTTCAAATGGACCCTTAATTTATGTCCTACGTTCGATTAAATTATAGGAAATAAATGCGAAGTGTATTTCTATTTGACAAAATTCTTTTTATTTCTTACATCGACTTCAAATAAATTGTATATATATATATATATATATATATATATATATATATATAAAGTATAAATATTTATAGATCGGGATTCTATACTTATATCTGCTAACAATAATATCTTGAAGTGTATATATACGTCTGGATAAATAGAGTAAAAAAAATGATGTCGACTATTACAATTTTAATTTAAAAATTTCGAACACAAAACAGTAATATTTTTATTTACAATTAACAAATATTTCCAAAAAATTTAATGAATTAGATATACTATATGTCAATAATTATATATGAATATATAATTAAGTTTTCACGATGGGAAATTTTAATGAAAATTATATTATTTTCTGCTATTCCATCGTTAATTAAATACACAGAAATTAATTAAAAATGTCTGCGCTGGAGAAGGACTCGAACCTCGAATTTTTAATTAATTTCTGTGTATTTAATTATCGATAAAATAGCAGAAAATAATATAATTTTCATTAGATATATATTTTGTTTATTGTCATACTCATTTTTTTTAGAAAATAAATAAAATGGAATTTTAGTAGTTTACCAATGGGGTACATTATTAGAAAAACATTTATTTATTTAATTTATATAAAAATTTGTAATTTAGAAAATTTGTACATATATTCATTTATTTTTTTATTACAAACAAAATACGGTGTTATTAATAAAAAAGTTTATCCGGTAAAGTTATTTCAAACTGTCATAATAATTTAAAAATTACTAAATTATCGGAAATCCATTTATTTGGGTATTTTGGAACCAAATATCGAATGGTCTAGAAAGAATTTGGATATAAGTTTATGTTAGCCTACTTATGTTACCATTTTAATAATAAAAGGACGTATAATATTAAAAATAGAATAATAATTCTATATAGTAAATTAAGTATTTCATAACGCCACCATTATATTAAATTACAACCAAATTTTTATTAATTTTAGTAACTCTTAACTATATAAAAAGAAAATCCTACTGGGAGAGTCCTTTGAAATTAATTTTGGATAACTTAATAATAAATTCATTTATTTGTGTATTCTAGAGTCAAATATCGAATAATTTGGAAATAACTTGGATATAAGTTTGTGTTGGCGTGCTAAATATGTTTCTGTTACAGTAATAAAAAGGACATATAACATTAAAAATAGAATAATAATTCTATATATTAAATTAAGTATTTCATGTCAGCAGCTCTTAATTATATAAATGGAAATCTTATTGGAAGAGTCCTTCGAAATTAAGTTTGAATAATTTACTAATAAATTCATTTATTTGGGTATTTTAGAGTCAAATATCGAATAATTTGGAAAGAACTTGGATATAAGTTTGTGTTGGCGTGCTAAATATGTTTCTGTTACAGTAATAAAAAGGACGTATAACATTAAAAATAGAATAATAATTCTATATATTAAATTAAGTATTTCATGTCAGCAGCTCTTAATTATATAAATGGAAAATCTTATTGGAAGAGTCCTTCGAAATCAAGTTTGAATAATTTACTAATAAATTCATTTATTTGGGTATTTTAGAACCAAATATCGAATAATTTGGAAAGAACTTGGATATAAGTTTGTGTTGGCGTGCTAAATATGTTTCTGTACAGTAATAAAAGGACGTATAACATTAAAAATAGAATAATAATTCTATATATCAAATTAAGTATTTCATGTCAGCAACTCTTAATTATATAAATGGAAAATCCTAGTGGAAGAGTCCTTCGAAATTAAATTTGAATAATTTAATAATAAATTCATTTATTTGGGTATTTTAGAATCAAATATCGAATAATTTGGTAAGAACTTGGATATAAGTTTGTGTTGGCGTGCTAAATATGTTTCTGTACAGTAATAAAAGGACGTATAACATTAAAAATAGAATAATAATTCTATATATCAAATTAAGTATTTCATGTCAGCAACTCAATTATATAAATGGAAAATCCTAGTGGAAGAGTCCTTCGAAATTAAGTTTGAATAATTTAATAATAAATTCATTTATTTGGGTATTTTAGAACCAAATATCGAATAATTTGGAAAGAACTTGGATATAAGTTTGTGTTGGCGTGCTAAATATGTTTCTGTTATGGTAATAAAAAGGACGTATAACATTAAAAATAGAATAATAATTCTATATATTAAATTAAATATTTCATGTCAGCAGCTCTTAATTATATAAATAGAAAATCCTAGTCGAAGAGTCCTTGGAAATTAAGTTTGAATAATTTAATAATAAATTGATTTATTTGTGTATTTTGGAATCAGATATCGAAGTATTTAGAAAGAGTTTGGGTATAACTTGTATTGGAGAACAAAAAACGTTTCTACATACATAATATTTAAAAAAATTTTATTATTTTCTTACAATATTATACAAATATTACCAAATGTTATTAAGCATTAATAACATTAACAATATTAAAAGAAAATGCAATAGGAAAAAAATAACAAATGAGAAATGTTCGGATCAAACATACGTTTATAAAATAGTATAAAATTGTAGGTAATTATATATAAATTAATTAAATTGTATAATAATAAATAAATATTTATATATAAATAATAATAGTAATAATAGTAACTTGTTTTTAAATGTATAATCTTTGTACACATATTTTTGGAACTTTTTGTATATGCCGTGAGAATATAATCTGAACTTTATTTAGAAATTTTTTATTATAATTACTTAAAAGCTCAAACATTTTAAAGTTTCGTTACATGAATACCTGCAAAAGATAAACATATAGCCTAGACTAAACTAGTTCAGTGCGACAACAAACCTTTTATTTATTAAGAAAACATTGCAATATCTAAGAAAACAAATGCAAACATATTTTCTTTTCCAAATGCTTATAAATATGTCATTGTTCTCTGTATAAATTCTAGCCAGACAAGGAACTCGAAACAATTCGACGCACATTTACAAATGCACACACAAAAATATAAATTTTTTTAATATAAAAATTAAAGTTTGTTTATAAACATTCTAATAATAACCACAGATAATATTTAATTGTTTAAAATCAATTATTCAAAATATATTATTTTAAGAATATTTTTAAATAGATATTTTGCCAGCGGTTCTTTTTTCAAACAAAAACTCTTGACCTTTTTATGAACTTTTTTTCGTAAAGCCTACGTTCTTATCTGTACTTGAAAAAGTGTTTTTAAGTTTTTCTTTGCGTGCAGGTGTTTTAGTAGTTATTTTAATACAAAAATATCTCCAGAAAATATGTTTGGTGCTCTTTTGTGATAGTGCTTTAGAAAATATAGACAGTTTGAAGTAAAAATAAATATTACTTATAATATTTCTACAGCATAAATAAAGGCACGGGTTTTTAATTTGTACGTAAGTTTTTAATATGATTTTTATTTATTTTATTTCTATCTGTATTTTGAAAGGTCGGGTGATCTTATATCCATCGGAACTACTTCCTTAGATTTTCTATTTAAAAAGTAGAAAATGCGTTCGTTCGTATTTATTTTACGTATACTTTTTGTTTTAGAAAATAATAATCTTGTTTCTCTTAAAACATTATTAAACAAATTAAAGAATATTATTAATAAATTTTTTTTATTTAAATAATAGGTTTAAATATACTTTGTTCTGTTATGCTTTGGTGTGCCACAATGGTCAAATTTAGGACTATTTCTGTTCGTAATTTTTATAAATAATTTGACAAATAAAACAATGTCCAACAAAGTGTTTTTAGGTTGTAATTTACAATTGTATTATGCTTGAATCGAATATATAAATAAAAATTTCTTTAACAACGAAATAAATATCCTTATTGATGCAGGATAATTTATTTTTTTAAATTGATAAAAGGCTAACTTTTATAGCCGTTGTAAAGTGTACTACTACTGAATTCTTATATATACATACATATAATGGGTGTTTTTTAAGCTGCATGAGAGCTATCGATATCGATAACTATGGTTTGATAGCTGTTAATGTCAAACTGTGTTGACGTTTCTGTTCAGTAAGGTTTGGAAAGTCATCATGAATCGTTTAACGCCAGAACAAGGCTTCCAAATTGTGGAAATTTACTTTGAAAAAAATAAATCTGTTCGCGAAGTTCATAGAGCACTTCGTCCATTTTTACGGTCAACATAATCGGCCCGGTGAGTAAGTAGTTCGTGCAGTTATTGATATTCTCGATTCAAAACCATCAACGAGACAAAGAAATATGCGTACCGAAAAGAATATTGCTGCTGTAGCGCGAAGTATAGAAGAAGACGCCGAAATGTCAATTCGTCGTCGTTCTCAACTTGTTGGCCTTTGTCCTTCGACTACGTGGAAAATTTTACGTAAGGATCTTGGCTTACGTGCCTATAAAATACAGCTCGTGCAAGAATTGAAGCCAAACGACCATCGTTTGCGTCGTATTTTCGCTGATTGGGCTCATTTGAAACTGGCCGAAGATGAGCATTTTTATCAAAGAATTGTGTTTAGTGATGAAGCTCATTTCTGGTTAAATAGCTACGTCAATAAGCAAAATTGCCGTATTTGGAACCAAGACAATTCTCAAGCCATTAATGAATCACCATTACATCCATTAAAATTGACTATTTGGTGCGGTTTACACACTGGCGGCATAGTCGGTCCTTATTTCTTTCGAAATGAGGAAGGAGCTGCTGTTACGGTGAATGGTGAGCGTAATCGAGCAATGTTGCACTGAATTTTTGTTTCCAAAAATTAATCAGCTAAACATCGACGACATTTGGTTCCAACTAGACGGCGCAACTTGCCATACAGCGCACTTAACAATCGATTTAATGGAAATCAATTTGGTGACAACTTTATTTCCGGAAGTGGTCCTGTTCACTGGCCCCCTCGTTCATGCGATTTAACGCCTCCGGATTACTTTTCATGGGGCTATGTTAAATCATTGGTGTATGCCGACAAACCAGCAATTCTTGAAGCATTGGAAGCCATTATTAAAGCCACCATTGACGCCATACGGTCAGATTTATTGGAAAAGGTAGTCAAAAATTGAACTGATCGAATGGACCATGCAACTCGTAGCCTCGGCGGACATATGCCGGAAATCATATTTAAAAAATAAATGCCATGAAATTATCTACCAGATTATAATAAAAAAAATTTCATTCCAACAACATTTCTGTCTTGTTTATCATTTTAAGTTCTCAAGCTCTTAAAAAAACACCCGATGTATGTATGTATATACACACATATATTTCTTACTTAAACTTATGAAGGGATAACATTTAATAGCTCCTTGAATTAAGGATTGCTTTTCCTCGGTGTGGAAAATCTCAGCTAACAATTGTAAACAAGTAATTTATTATCAGTTGTTGGACGAAATTTTCTACACTGAGAATAAGGAGTCCTTAATTCAAGAAGCTATTGAATGACATTCGTTTATAAATTGAAGTAACAAATAGTTAAATAAATGTAAAGCGACGCATAGGAAAGCGTTTAAAGAATCTTAAAGTATCTTACTTTAAAGAAAAAAGTACAACAATCTTTCTATTTGGTTTATAGACTTCCGAAAAGAATAAACTAGGCATGTTTATATATATATATATATATATATATACACATACATATATATATATATATATATATATATATATATATATATATATATATATATATCTTAAACGCAACTATTACCAGGTGTGTCGGTCTGTTGGATAAAGACTCAGACAATTTTTGTTTTCAATACTCTATATTTCGCTGCCAAAACCTTTGCAGCTTCCTCAGGAGTGTGCTACAAATGGACACCAACAGTAGTGGTAATTAAAACTCAATTATTAATACTTACAAACTAAAGGAGTCATACATGGCTGATTCAAAATAATTGTATAAATAACTCTCTTAACTCTTCTCTCTATGCTCTGTGCTTTCTTAAGATTTCTTAAAGAACTAACTTTTAAAAACTGTACATCAGATTTACTGAGCTTTTTTGGACGTCCACTCTTTGGTCTATCACTGACACTGCCGGTTTCAGTCATTCTTTTTATTGATTGTTGCACGCCATACCGAATATCAAAGATTTCACTATCTTTAATATTCTCACTTGACTATAACCCTCTTGGTGTAAAACAATAATGTTATTTCTGTCTAATAATGCCATTCTAGGAATTTTCTATCTACTATAATAATTTACAGCTCGCAATTTTTTATTAAAATGAAAATTTCACTCCTAGGCGTGTTTGTTAAGAATCTAAATAAATTCTATTGTGGAACCGCTCTGTATCGTTTCTACGACTGAATTAAAAACAAAATCTTATAGATAAGTAACTCTCGCTTGAAATTTTATTGCAGAGCATTGTGGTGCAATAAAATTTATTACATTAATCCCCCTATAAGGCGGTCGATCTCACCCCTACGCAGAAGTGTGATGTTATAAACTTGGAAATTTCGAGTGATTATATTTCTACCAATAAGTGAATCGTTCTTGGAAAGATGTATTAAGTATTATAACTTAAACTAACCCAATAATTATTAGTAACAACGTTTTAGTATATATGTTTTGGAAAATAGTGTAAGGTGCTTCTTTCTTTTGCACAGCACTATATATCGGGTGTATGTTAATGTCCGAGACCCACGTGACCTCATGTATTTTTCTACAGTTGGACACCATAGTTTATATCTACGATTCCGCTAACTTAACCTTAAATTGTCACTTTGACAAGTAATGTAATTTCGTACATATTGTTGTTATAATGTTTCAAAAACTGTTTACTACAATAAATACAGATTAAAGTAATGTATAACTCTTTATTTCACAATAACTTTTTATTTTACAATAAATGTTGTAACTTCGACCTGTCAAAAGAATATACAGTAACTAATTGTTTTTCAGTAGCGCCAATAGTGGTACAAGTAAATACCTATATCGCTGGTCACGTGGGTCTCGGACATTAACATACACCCGATATAACTCTCTTTAATATAAATTTGTAATATAAACTGATTCAGTAACTTTCATATTTTATACTGATTCCTTTTGCCTTTATTATTATTTTAACCCTCTCAAAGATGGTAGGCTAAACTAATAGCTTTTAGAATATATTGTATAGAATATTCAGCCATTTTTCGAGTATATCTTCCAGGCCGAATATGTTCTTCATCATTTATAAAGTGTGCTCCTCTTGTAAGATAATGGTCCTGCTTTTACAAGTCATTGATTACACAAAAATTGGTTAATCTCCCACTTTCTACCTTTCTAATGTTTTTGCAGTTAAAAACAATTATATCTAAGTAAAGCACGTAACCTTGTTTAATATACATTTATAATATAAATTCATTCAGTAAATATCACATTTTTTACAGATTCTTTTTGCATTTATTGTCATTCTAATCATCCTAGATATGCTAGGTTAAACTACTAGCTTAAAATATATATTCTATGGAATATTCAGCCATTCTTCGCGTATATTTTCCGGGAGTACTTACCGGAAGATGTGCCGATATTTACAATATATTTTTCTTTTAAAATGTGTCATTAATTTTCAATATATAGGAGATTAAGGTATTGCAATTGCAAATCCAATAACGTTACTGTCTTCTTCTTAAACCATTGGATAATTTGCCTCTGTTTATGGTAAGGGGCGTCATCTAGCTGGAGATAATAATTACCTGGAATAGTGTCATAAAGTTTTATAGCACAAGATTCTAGTCCTTTTCCTGTATATTAGTACATTGTCCGCCATTCATGTGCTTTTCAAATATAAACTCTACAACGCCTTTGACACCACCATATCATACTATTTGCTGTACTTTATTTGTGGGAATTATTGCAGGTAGATGTACCCTCTCCTAGTTTATTCCCTATCCTAGTATTATTGGTTTAAAAAGGATACATTTGCAATTTTATTAAAATAAATATCAACACGTATTTTTACGTGTATTTGTGATCGGTCTGACTAAAATTGACCAGTTATTCACAACTACATCTTAACATTTCTTCGGCAAAATAATGCTCTTCTAAAAGGTGTTCCAGTAAGACATTTCATTTTCGATAGCCTGCCATTTTAACAGTTATCATGACTCAACCTGTAACTACTTAACAGATGACAAGTAAAAACCACGCCATTAATAAAACTGGAACGATGTACGCTTCAACGACGCATTGAAATTATTAAAATTCACTACAAAAATGGTGAAAATTTCGCAGTCACAGTTCGCAAAACTATAGCATTTTTGAGACGTCGTGAAGCACTTTCTCGGCCAGCAATTATAAAACTGGTAGAAAAATTTGAGCTGTTGGGACAAGTTAGTGATGTGAAGAACCGAACTCGTACACGTCGCTCAATAACAACTAAGAATATTGCTATTGTAGCTCATAGTGTTGAGGAAAACCCAAGTTTGTCCATTTTTCGTCGATCTTTGGAATTGGGCATTCCACAAACGACATTACACTGTATTTTGCATAAAGACATATGTCTTAAGGCTTTTAAAGTTCAGTTAATACAAGAACTCACGCCTACCGACCATCAACAACGTCGTGTCTGTGTTGATCGGGTACTTGAAATGCATCAAATTGATCCGGAATTTCATCGAAAAATCATCTTGAGTGAAGAAGCCCATTTTCACCTCGGAGGCTACTTTAACAAGCAGAATTGTCGCATTTGGAGCTCGAAAAACCCAAGAATTATTGTTGAAAAGCTTCTCCATCCTCAACGAGTGACTATTTGGTGCGGTTTTTGGTCTGAAGGGCTCGTTAGACCTTACTTTTTCGAAAATGAGGCTGGAGCAACTGTTACGGTGAATAGATTGCGCAATAAAACGATGATTAATGATTTGATCGGAATTGGAAGATATTGATGTGGACGACGTTTATTTTCAACAAGATGGCGCTACGTGCCAAGATACCATCGCTTTTTTGCGTGAAAAGTTTCCTGCTCGTGTGATTTCTCGAAGAGCCGATCACGATTGGCCACCACGATCTTGTGATTTAACACCTTTAGATTTTTTCTTTGGGACTACGTGAAAGATAAGGTTTATGCCAATGACCCACAATCAATTCAAGACCTCAAAGATGGAATTCGTGAAGTTATCGAGGACATGCAACCGCAAATGTGCGAATTGGTGAAAATTTCATGAAAAGAATATCGTCCTGCAACCGTAGCCGTAGCGGCCATTTGGCTGATATTGTTTTCCATTATTAATGGCATACCCTCCTCTTTACAATTAAATAAACATCCGATGATTTCGCTCAAAAATACTCGTTTTCTACATATCAAAATGAAATCTCTTATTGGAAGACCCGTTGGTATATTCACAAACAACTTTCATTTTAACTATTAGCAAAGCCCTAATTTCTATTGTTATTTAGAGCCTTCAATAGTTCATGAAACGCACCTTTCAATGGAATGTACATGATACATGTCCACAACTCTGTATTTGAAAATATATTAACTCTACACCACTATATATTATATTTAATATTTTATATATTATTTATAATATATAATATAAATTATATTTTCTGTCCGAAAAATTTTCTGGTTAAAACCAATATTTTTCTCTTGCAATAGTTCGGAACATTTCAAACTTCAGAATATAGAACATCTTCGAAAAATTAGCCAAATACACCTAAGAGTTGTCGACGATTTTTGCAAAGACCACTTCGAGACTCTAATAAAGCCAACTTTGTTTATTTATAATATTAATAAATAAAAACGTGTTACATTAGAGAGGGCGATGTATAAAGCAATTTCACCTGGGCAATATCATTTTTTATTTCGACTACAGAGCGTATCGTTTTTGATTAGTTTTTGTTACACGAAGTCCCGTTGATTCTTATATTTTTCCTTTTTTAATTAAAAGAAATTTCGAACAGATGCAAAAAAGTCTTTGACTAATTTCGATTAATTAATCATTAAT
>JAVIWB010004146.1:0-53401 GCA_031893035.1 Dermolepida albohirtum | reverse complement strand
ATTTAACTCTATTTTATTCTTTGTGCTCCTTTATTTACTTCTTTAGTTATACATTGAAATACAAGGTTAAATAAGGTCGCCTATAATGAATCATTCTATCCCGCCTCTTCAGTTATCTCCAATTTGTCTGTATTCGCTTTCACTCTCCTAAGACCAACCCTTGTTGATTTCATAGTCATTCCAATGATCCTTCCTAATTCCACTAGTATTCCATATTCTTCATTACTAGCATAAGTTTTCCTGTTGTCGAATGCTTGCTGAAAGTCTATAAAAAGCAATTCCATTTCTACCTTGTACTCATTGGTCTTTTCCATTATTTATTTATTATTTCCATTCCTATTTCACCTTGTGAATAGCAACCGTTATCTATTTTCTCCTATTCTTCTCATATTTTCGTCTTTGTATTAATGAGGATAGTATTTCATACCACAATACTCCTGTAATTTTTAAAATTCTACTGACCTCCCTATTTGTATATAATTTCTATTTGTCCCGTTTCGAGAATATAATTTCTTCTTTCCATATTTTAAGATTAATATGTATACGTGTTCTTACAAAGCTTCTCCTTATCAGAGCACAGTACTCTATTTTTCTTTTATACTTATTCAAATTAATTAGAAAATAATATTAAACATAAAACTAACTTGATCTTCCTAATGTTCCTTAGTTATTTTTTGTTGAATATTAAAAAAATTAGGGTTCATGAATTTTGAAATATTTGCGAAATTTTAGAATTAGCTTCTAGTGAACTCTTAAAGTGTATGAATAAAGGTAAAAAATGTCGATATGATAATAATTTTAATTATATAAAACGAGATCTATTCCGTTCTCGAATCCTTTTATATATTATTATGTATTTTTTGGCGCTATAAATCTCACTAATGTCTTTTATTGATGAACATGAATGAAAGCGAATGCATGATAGTGAAAGGAAAGATTTAAGGCACGCCCCGTCCCACATCATATCAGATAACCGTTTTCGATGTGTTTTAATAATTTGAAATCAGAAATTACTAGGGACATCAATCTTTATTTCTGTGTGTTGGTTGTCGGGCCGGGCCCCGAGTCCTGGACAAGGCAACTCTTGCATCGCGCAAAAAATACCAAGAGACATTACCTTATTTTTATTAAAACGTTTTCAAATTATAGCAAGTAGTAATCAAAGCTATAAAAACAAATTAAATTTCATAAAATGGGGGCCCGGGCCATTTGGGGTAGGCCATTATGTATACTCGTACCCTGTTATTACCGGTGCTGGGCATCATCAAGTTGTGATGCCATCTCGGATCTCTTGTCCGCTCCGAATATGAAATATACTTTTGTTTTAATGCATTTTAAAACATTTTTTTATTGCTCTGGCATCCACCATCGGATCTTTCTGATACTGACCAACAACACATACACAAACAACATAAGCAGTCCGATCGCAAATTTATTCATTATGTTCTATTCTTTTTTTTGTCCTACATTCAAACACTGGGTTCGATCTAAGCAATAAATTACACGCATCGAGAAAAGAAATTTACTTAATTTAAATACTTTTTTATAGGTTCTTATAATTATTTTCATTCGTTTATTCTTCGAAAACTACTTAAGCCTTATTTATAAAGAGATATGGAACTATTAAAAATAATAAATTCAAATTACTAAGCAATGGAGCAGTTAGAAAGAAATAATATGTTTATACAAGATTCGCTTGTCGAGCGTCTAACTCTTTTATTTAAGTAACTTACACAAAATCTGTCAAATTTGTTATAATAATACACCAAACTTAAAAGGAACTATTGCGAGTCAGCGTCTAAATTAACATCTGAGAAGCTAATAAATGTGTTACTTCAAAACACATTATATTATAAAAGCACATGGGTTTTAAATAGAAAATCTTTTCTCCTTTCCATTTTTAAACTATTTGTTTATTTCTATAACTCTCCTAAATACAAGAATAATTTAACGGGAAATAAAACTCGACTACTAGCCCCATCTTTCGGAAAACCGTGGCATTATACTCTAGTTTCACCATCTTTTCTATAACAGGTGAAATTTCGTTATTATATTATATTAATGTAAGTATAGTATCTAAATGGAAAATCCTAAAGTTCACGAACTCGTGATGCAATCCAATATTTAGGACTAAACATATCTAAAATTTTGGATGATATGCAACAAGCTTTGGGGAACAATGCTTTTGAAAGCCATGGTTTGATCCTGAATTGGGCAATTTAAACGTAACGATATGAACATTTAAAACGATGTGCAGCCAGAGCTATCGAAAATTGCAATAACACCGGAAATGTTAAACAAAATAGTAATCATAATATGTATTGTTCTGTATGGACGTCAAGAAGTGGAAGCATGAACATGCATATAGACCGAATGTCTACATTACATTTTGCACGTGGAATTTGATATATCCAAGCTATTAGGTAGGTCATAGGCCGCAAATGTTGAACAGTGATCACGAACGTCAAATAATCCAATGTCAATATAAAGGAATACTTTAAAGCTGTTTAACAAGAATCAAGCTTGTTTTATGCTAATACTTGTTACGATTGATGAACTCTGACTTCGCCACCTCTGAATCCAAACGGCATTCTTAATAATGGAACGCATGATGTATAAATATTGCCATCTGTGAATAAGATGATAACTACGATTTTTTGCAATTTAAAGTGGATAATTTTCATAAACTATAGCAAATAGTCAAACTATTAACCGACCGTATTATACTGTTCTACTAGAAAAACTAAAGAAGTAATTCTGAGAAAACAATGTAGAATGCCTCATAAAAAGTTCTCTTTCATAACAACAACTCAACTCTCAACTGAATTTTCAGATTATGCCTCGTTCATCCTGTTCGCCAAATATAACCCCAAGTGTCTTTCACTTATTCCGCAAACTTAACTTTTACTTGCTGGAAAGATGTTTAGGTCGGATGAAGAACTTATTCCACAAACGAAGTAGGAATTTAAAGGGTTTGAAGAAGATAACCAAAAAAATAACATAATGGCACTTCAGTATCGTTGGTCCAAGTGCGTTAAATTTGAAGGCGAATGTGTTCAGAAATAATAAAAAGCCTAACGCCTTACCTCGTTTGTTTCATTTCGTGTGTCACTTCTCGCCGAATCATTCTCGTATATGCTTCATATACTTATCTTGCGTTCCATCAACAAATCGTGTTACACCTCTTTACTAGACAAATTATGAAAAGGAACTTCTGAAAAACGACCCTTAAAGAGTTCTCTCTTTCAACACAACAATGCGCCGTCTCACAGTTGTCAAGTTATTCGCGAAAACTTGGATCAGGTGAAATTTCAAAATGTACCTTAACCTCAATACTTTCCAGATCTAGTATATTGCAACTTAAAATAATTTGCCAAACTCAAACTTTAACTTGGTGTAAAGAAGTTCTAGTCTGGAGCTTCGTCGGTTCAAGTCCACTGAAGTTGAAGAAGATCATGTGGGAAATTTAATATATTCCTTTCATATTGAATTTCACTGCATGTTACATCGTCCTTGCCTATTATGCTATACATTTTCTGAGGATTAAGACCTACATAGAATGGGTAGAAGCAACAACATATGCCCGCTGAAGTTGGCCTTGATTACGACTCTTTTAGCCTCTATGCAATTTAGCCCACCAACTTTTATTCTTTAGCCTTATAAATATCCCTATCGAGCATCAAAAACAACTTCCCTATGACGTTGACCCTAAGAGCTTTATGTACCTTTGTCTGTGTAGTCAATTCTGGTTTGTCCTTGCTTTTCTAACTTATTTTTCTCTTAATTTTTTGTTTAAGTGATTTCATTTCTGTCTTTTCCTTTCCACTAGTAGCAAAGGAAATAACCGATAGGTCAAAGCCCCAATAGACCGGGTAAAGCTAAACGTCGGGTGTTTTTTAAACCCGAGTAGCAAGTATCGCATCCTTGCATTGAAATCTACCTCGCACGAAATTATTTAAATCACCTGAAATGACTTTAATTCGATAAATAACTTTATGTTTTATATTTGGACATGATTTCGCACATATAGATTGACCCGAATACAGATTGCGTTATATTTGGCAACTTTTTTAAGCATCTAAAGGCCATCAGTAATAATATGACAAACGTTGGCTTTCAAATCATCTGGCTGGCTATCAGCATAGAGAAAGGATTTGCTATATCATCAAAGAAAATGATCCACGTACGTCGAATTATACAATCTCGGTGGCCAGTTGACAGATTCATTTCGCGAAATAATTTGTTCGCAGAACAGTTCTTCTAGGAAATTGATTTTATTACGAGCCGTATTCCTGCAGCCCATAGAGTGCACCAAACAGTAAATAAATTTGCTTGTATTTGCGTCTGAAGAGTCCCCTGTGAATTCTCTTCACTCTAAATGCCGTAACTTTGCTTGTTAACATAGTCATTCATTCAAAAGATTGGCCTCATTGCTAAACAAAATTTTACAGTGAAAACTGGAATCAACGGCCAGGCCAACTGGTGTTCGATTCAGTCAGCACGCATACAACGCAAATGATTGCCATTCGAACTTCAATTCTAACACGAGTTGGATCTTAAAAGGATTTAGAAAAAATCTTTCTGCACATTTTCCACAAAGTGAATGGGCATAACTCCAAACGCTGTACAGGGTGTCGAATCAATATATTCCTTAACATTAGGCTCAACTACGGCGATATTTTCTTCTGCACGCACTATTCATCGATGGTGCGGATGAGTGTTATCCACTAATGTATATGAGGACCGAAATCTATTCATAGATCGCTCAATAATTCGTTGTGATGGATCACTATGTCGACAATAAAATGTGCTAACCGAACATTGTGTTTGAACAACAAAATCACGAATTTCGAACTAAAATTGCGTAATTTGTAAATGCTGCGGTGTAACATTTCCATGATTAAATGGCAAACATTACTGATTAAATGATACTTGAATTACCAAATTTAATAAATAAACTCTTCGACGTTTAATCCTTATTGGCAAGTACGATGCTCTAAAAAACCAATACAAGAGCATTGCATCTGATATCCCTAGGGGAACGTTAACTACTATATTTCCCGGAGATCACGCAACTCCCGGACATTACCTTATACCTTAGTTTGGGTTTAACTTGAGTTCTTCGGAAGCACTAGTTCCCGTAGTCACATATTAACGCATATTAAAGCAAAATAAAACAGAAAATAAAACACATTAATAATAAATGAGGGTACTGAAAGATGCGAAAAATAAAAATCGCAGAACTGATGTTCATCGACAACATGGTTGTCCCGTCTGAATAAGTACACCTCCAATATAATCCGAAAATCTTTCACGAAGAACTAATCTAAACATATTGTAAGGTAAACATAAATAAAAGAAAAAGCATGAGAATAACAAAAGGAAGTAAAGCATGTGAAACAAAACATAATGTTGAACTAAACGGACAAACCAAGTTAATATTTATAGGTATTTAGGAAGGAATGTGAAAGAATGAAGAAAAATATTCAATACAATGAAAGCGACATTCTTAGGCAAAAGTGAAATTGATGAGAATGTAAAAACCGAGGTAGTAAAAAAACAATCAGGCCCACGATAGTATATAGTAGTAAAACATGAATGCAAACAGGGAAGCACAGATCAAGAATAAATGCAATCGAAAGAACAAAAGCAAAGCAAGAAGAAACAAAATACGAAATTAAATATTCAAACGGCAACTAGGAATCGAGACTACCAACGATAAAATAGCAGAAAATCAGTTAAGATGGTTTGGATATGTGTACCGAATAACAAAAGAAAGACTTAAAAAGAAAATTTTTAAAAAACCAACGAGAGTATGACCTAGGAACAAGAAAGGAGCGAATAAAGGAAGTCGTCAAGGAAAGAGAAATAAAATGAGAAATAATGAAAGAAGAAACGAAAAACAGAAAGCTGCTAAGAGAAAATGCATTAGAAACAAAGAATAAAATCTATTTAAACCACCTACACCTCACGATAGGGAGGCATAAAATTAAGAAGAAAAATGAAAAATAAAGAGCAGAAAATAATAAACTAAAGAGTCAGCCATATTCAATGAACCAATTTGATAAGAGATCCCGAAAAGAGAAATATTGTTTGCAATTACAAATGCAAACGGAACTAATAACAAAATTAAATTATTAATAATAACTAGATATGCTGTTATAACCAGTAATAATTAAAAAATTCTGCTAAAATTTTACATTTTGAAATTCTTTATCCGTTGTTACGAAAACGGGCGCATATTGAAATGGAGAAGACGTACAATTAACGTCTTTCTTTGTCACGTCTAATGATGTATGTGCCCAATACCAACGTTCAGACACAAAACATCCAAAGTTTTGAACGCGGCCGGGAAACTGCAATTAGAATTTAATTAATTATGCGTTATGAATGAGAAAACACAGCGTTCTTCTTATTCGCGGGTCGTTTCCCCGCCCGGCATTTGTTCTAGCGGTGATGTTTTATAGTAACAGTGAGAGGGTGATGGTCGTTCTTTTACAACGCGAAATGATTTACATTTCATTCGGAAAGGAACAAGTTTAAGAGATTCACTTCAAGTATCTGGGGACGGATGAAATACATTTAACTCCCAGAATGGGCGCCTCTAATGTCTTAACCTGTTATAATTTAGTAGGTAATTTAAATAGTACTTGAGTTTGAATAAATTGTTTAATCTGTCTACCTGTAATTTAATTCACGACGAGCTTATATTGTTAATATTATAATGTAATGGAAAGTAGCAAAAACTGAAAGGAATATAGGGGATTATAAGTACAGTAGTTCAAAGTTTTACCAACGAGACCAATCCAATAAATAATCACTTAATATGATTTAATTGGTCCCACTAAACTATCAAAAGTGATAGTTTTTTTTATTTTTGAGAAATGGTAAAGTTAACTACTAAACTGGAAATAACTTGTCAGATGCAAGATACAAAATACAATATTAGCTAATATTATTACTGATATTCATTAATAAAATCCTTTCGAATTGTAAAATTATTTTTCTCAATTAATTCCTATCTCCTACCTATTTTGGATGAAGTTATCTACGAGGGAGCGTTTTTATATTCGCGGAATGGGGGACAAGGGGTGGAAATAAAAAAACCAAATTATTTTTCTTTTTCAATATATTCACCTGCAAGACGAATACATTTTTCACATCTTTCAATTAATTTATTTATACCCTCATAAAAAAATGATTTCTCTTTATCTGCAAAATACGCCGAAACTGCCTCCTTGACTTCATCATCGGCAGTAAATTTTTTACCCCGCAGCTCTTTTTTCATTTTCGGAAACAGGTAATAATCACTCGGGGCCAGGTCTGGGCTGTAGGGTGGGTGATTCACAATTTCGAAGCCCACCTTATGCAGGGCAGCTAACGCAACGCGGCTCTTGTGGACGGCCGCGTTGTCGTGCAAAAGCAGAACACCTTTTGTCAATTTTCCCCGTCTTTTTTCTTTAATGGTTTCTTTTAGTCGCTCTAATATTGAAGCGTAATATTCTCCGGTTATAGAAACACCTTTATCTTTATAATCAATCAACAATATTCCTTCCGAGTCCCAAAACACCGTTGCCATGAGTTTCCCAGCTGATTGTGACACTTTAAATTTCTTGGGAGGTGCTGTGGCCTTTTTATGCCACTGCATGGAGTCTTGTTTGGACTCAGGTTCATAATGATGAACCAAAGTTTCGTCTCCAGTAACAATTCCACTCAATACACCATCCTTGTCTTCATTACAGAAGTCCAAAAATGCACGCGAACACTCTACGCGCTGTTGTTTTTGCGGGGCGTGAGCATTCTCGGCACCCATCTTGCGCTGACCTTAGACATGCCGAGATGATCGTGTAGGATTTTAAAAATTGTTGTATCGGATACTCCAACCATTTCTGCGAGTTGTTTCCTCTTTAGTCGAGCATCTTCGAGTACAATTTGTTCAACTTTTTGGATAAGTGCTGGCGTGGTCACCTCAATGCTCCTGCCCGGCCTCGGGTCGTCTTCAAGGGATTCCCTTCCTTGTTTAAATAAACTATGCTACTTGTACAGCATGGTTTTTCCTGGACAAGAGTCGCCGTAAACCAATGACATCTCATTCATTATGGTCGCGACTGATTTTCCTTGCCTGGTAAGGAACTTTATAACGGCACGATATTCGATTTTTTCCATATTTCACTTTTCACTCCTGATTATGTTACTTTGTTGACGATAGCTCAAAGACTAACTGTCTAATAACAATGAAACTTCGTATTTATACTAATCATGAGTCGCTGCACAGGCCACGCCCCCAATGCGCCTACTCACCCCTCTACAACCCGCTCATTCCGCGAATATAAAAACGCTCCCTCGTACTTGAAGATTAATTTAGAATACCTTCCTGCAAATACTTCTACACGTTTCTTCTTCTTCTGCTGTTATATTTAAGCTCTTTTTTCTAATATTTCAGTACTATGTTATTTATACACAAATTTGGATTTTAACCCGTTTTCTCTTCCAGTAAACAATGGTGTGCTTCGTAAATGATTTGTACTGTTCATTGGCGGACAGACATTCCTTAACCTGTATGGATAATTTAAATCCATACAGAATATTAGAAGTTCTTAATGCATCATGTCTTAAATAAGCTACTTTAACTAACACTTTTCTTTCTACATCTTTTATTAATATTTATATGTAACGATACAGTTGAATGAAAATTGGAATAGTAGTTATTAGTAAAGTGATCTTAATGAGATTTTAAATAGAGCGTTGGGGTTGGAAGTCTAGTAGAGTATTTTGTATTTTTTTTTTCTGTGTAGCTTTAGTGTAAAATACTCAACACTATATTTTAATTACTACTGAAGATGAAAATAATTTTAATTTAATTGGTGAAATACATATCTAGTAAAAAATACTAATGTTAATGTATTGGGTTGGCAACTAAGTACTTTCGGTTTTGTAGTATAAAATAAAACACTTCTTTTTTAAGCAAAGAATAGTTTTTAATCAATTATATATTTTCCATTTTGCTCAATGACCTTTTGCCATCTTTCTTTCAGCTGCATGATTCCGCGCTCATAAAATTCCTGGTCCTTATCAGCAAAAAACTGAACCAGGTGCGATTGAAGGTCATCGTCATTTGTGAAAATTTTACCATTCAAAGAATTCTGCAAACTTCGAAATAAGTGGTAATCAGATGGTGCTAGATCAGGGCTGTATGGGGGATGTGGCATCACTTCCCAGCCAAGCTCCAATAGTTTCCCACGAGTTGCCGAAGATGTGTGAGGCCTTGCATTATCTTGGTGGAAAACTACACCTTTCCGATTTGACAATTCTGGCCGTTTTTCTTTGATTGCTTCATCCGGTTTTATTAATTGTTGACAGTAAACATCAGAATTGATCGTTTGGTTCCTTGGAAGCAGCTCAGAAAACACAACGCCTTTGTAATCCCACCAAACTGACAGAATGATCTTTTTTGGATGCAATTCAGCTTTCGATGTGGTTTGAGCTGGTTTATCGTGTTTGCTCCATGATCGTTTTCGAACTATGTTACTGTACATACCCATTTTTCATCACCAGTGATGATTCTTTTTAAGAAAGGGTCGGTTTCATTTCGTCTAAGGTGCATATCGCAAAAGTTGATTCTTTGTGTTAAATGAATTTCTTTCAATTCGTGAGGTACCCAAATATCAAGCTTCTTAACTAGCCCAAGACTTTTTAAATGTTTTTCAATTGTTGTGTGCGATACATGTAGCCTCTCCGCAACCTCTCGAACAGTTATATGACGATCCTCTTCAATTATGACTTTGATTTGGTCATCATCAATTTCAATAGGCCGACCAGAACGTTGCCCATCTTTGAGGGAAAAATCTCCAGAACGGAACTTTTTATACCAATTCTGACACGTGCGCTCTGTTAAGCAATTAGCACCATATACTTCACATATCTTTTTGTGAGCCGCAGCAGCTTTCTTTCCTTTACGGAAATGAAATAGTAAAATATGTCGAAAATGTTCGTTTCTGCACTCCATTTAAAATTAACCCACAACTAATAGCTTTAATAAAAATCACGCACTACTTGCTTCTGAAGTTACGTCAATGTGACTAGTATCACGCGACAAACGGTAAAGTACAGCACTAACATACGTTATACAAAAAATAAAGCAACGCTCTCTATCAGTAAAAACCGAAAGTACTTAGTTGCCAACCCAATAGTAAGAGTTTTTTTATCTTCTTGATTATAAAATAATTTCGAATCTGTAAATTTCAATTTAGAACCTTTCTTACTAACGATATTTTACGATAGTATTACTAATTACCTTACCAGTCCTCAGCAATATATTTAAAGCAAAATAGATATTCTACGAAAATTATTACTGGGGTTAAAATTTTTTGGCAATGTACTGTATATGTATATATTCTTAACGGTTACCAAGTTTCAGCCGTCTACTATTGTGATAGTTTTCTTTTTTAATTCAGATGAAGGATCACGTAGTAATTTCCGTAACTGTATCGAAAATGAATTATGCCTTTCTGACACGAACTTATTATTGAAAGAACAGTTTTGACAAGCGATTTGTAACATTTGCTTTACCATCAACAAATGCATTAGGTAATAAATATAAATGAGAAGGTGCCGCACACTTTACACATATGTGTAAAAGCTCATGCACGCACGTTGACAAAAAATAAAACGGGTACATGTCCTAACTTTGTATATTAGATCAAACAAATGAATTATACTGAAAATCACTTAATTTTAATTTTCCTTTAGTTTAGAATTTAACAGAACTTTTTCAATTGTGGATATATTTTATGTTCTATTTTCGGAATTATTACATCGGAGTTCTATTCATTCGGTCTATATTGATAAAGAAAACTTTCAAATTATCCGTTTATTCATGTTACACAAAGATTTGGTTTCCTCATTTCAAACGTTCACAAATTATTGAAACAAATGGAAATAAAATGTGTTAACTTGTTAATATATACATACATATTGTATTTATACGTATATGTACAATACCATATGTAGCTATGTAACAAGAAGGTAGAATTAATTGAATAAAAGAAAATACTTTTATTTCCAAATTGTATACATTTTTCTCGCTCTAAAAATCGGAAAAAAGTGTCAAGGTGTGAGCGTACCAGTACCTTTACCAATACAATTACATATATATACACTGCAGATTGTATGTGATCAAGTTATTTTAGCCCAAGATAATGAGGATTCTGAGTATATGATACCAAAGATGCAGAAAGAATATGGAAATGCAAGACTGTTAATGAATCTTGCGTGTGGAGAGTAAGTTGGATGAACTGCACTTGGCGAATGAAAACACAATAGCAGTATCTGACAACTGCTTATATCTTTGTGTTAAATTAAAACGGAATGACTGAATAGCATATAGCGGAGGAGGGAGGTAACAATGAAAATGAAATACAATATTTACACCATTATAAAGAATATAGGGACATGCGGAACAGAAATATGTAAACTAACAGAAACACGCCGCTGTGGAAATGGATGTATTAAGAAGAACGTGCAAAGTATTTCAAATAGAAAGGCTGTTCAATGAAACCTTAAAACACAGGGTGGAAGAAAAGCAAGGCGGCACTGGAATAGATTCCAAAGAAAAAGGAAAAGATGTCAACTGAAAATGTCATGGAAAACAATAGTGACAAATTGCATAAGCGGAAAATTTCGAGTGTGGAATATGTCAGAAGAGAGACGCATAGGGGAAAAGTCTAGAGATCGGACAATGTCGCCAAATGTTACACAAGCTGTAGTTAGCAGATCATATGGTAACGCCCTATAAATAATAAAAAAACCTCTCTTGTCTTACTATTTTTCTTGCTATAAAATTACATGTATTTATATACCGTGAATATATTTTATAATGCAACATGCACATACATACATAACGTAATAATGAAATGCAGTAGTTGAACAAAACATAAAAACTAATTTAACAAATTTTCAAAAATGTCACCATTGACGGCCAGACAGTATCCTAAGCGATTGTAGAATTCATTTATTGTATTTTGTATCTGCTCTGGAGTTATTTCTCTTGCAGCAACTCGTATTCTATTTTTAATTGGTCAATATTGTTTAGAGGTTCTCCATGAAAAACTTTATTTCTGATACATGACCAAAGAAAGAAATCGTTTGGAGACAGGTCTGGTGACGTTGCGGACCATTCTACTTCTCCTCCACGGCCTATCCAACGGTTTGGAAATCTTTGGTTGAAAAATATTCTAACCATATGAGAATTATGTGCCGGCGCGCCATCATGCTGGTACTAAATCTTACCATCAATATTTAAAGCGTGGAGGGCTGGCATAACTCTGTACTCAAGCAATTCTAAATATTTTTCTCCTGTAAGAGTACCCTCAATAAAAAACGGTCCTACAATATGGTGTCCAATCAACCCAGTCCAAACATTGACTTTCTGTGGCCGCTGAGTCCCTGTGATATGATATCTATGCAAATTTTGTCTACTCCAGTAGCGGCAGTTCTGTGAATTTACTTCACCATTTACATAAAATGTTGCTTCATCTGTAAAGCAAATTCTGTGTAGTAAAGTATCATCATTATGAAGCTTATCCAACATGATTTCACAAAAGTTACTTCTTCTTTCTGCATCATTCGCAATTAGTTCCTGATGGTTTTGAAAATGATACGACTTAAAATGTTCTCGTTTTAGTAGTTTATGCACGGAAGATTTGCTTACATTTGTAGTTTGTGCTAAAGCTCTTGTGGAGAGCATATTATTACTTTCGATTGTTTGTAGAATTTCATCTCTTTTGGCGTCAGTAATAACATATCTTGGCCTATTCTTTTTTTTATGATTAGGAACGATGCATCCATTATTTTTATACTTCTGTACTAACCTACTTATTGTAGTTGGACTCGGTCTTGGACGGTCAGGATATGTAATTTGAAACAAATCTGCTACTCTCCTCAAACTCATATTCGAGTTATACCAGTTCACTAATAACAGTTTTTCTTCTACACTATACATACCTCAAAAATAGAGTAACTTATTTTGACATCCTATGTTGCAAAATAAAATACACGCTAAAATACATTGCTGTCATTTCATTATTACGTTACCCTAGCAACTAGTGTATGTACGAGTATGTGCATGTTGCATTATAAAATATATTCACGGTATAGTTTAAATCAGGATGTTTTCCGATCACGTGATCACTGTTGTATGAAATAAGATGTCGACAAGCAAGTGAAGATGTTAAATTAAATACTATATTTATATTGCTGTCAGATGCGATAATGTATGACATACCTGTCCTGTATACATGTAAATAAAAACTGCCTACGTAGGTTACCTAAGCGTAAACTTACAAGGATGTTGAATAATAAATTAGCTGTTAGAACAAGAACAAATAACAGCGGTAAAATACAAGGAATATAACAATATTGAAACCGTAGTAAAGACAAATTTCATAACACAAAAGTCAAAACACTCCTTAAGTGTATTATGGTATAGGTCACACATGCTAGCACAATACACATACTCTGCGCATGTCCATTTCAATTTTTTCCAAATTTTTTGACAAGACTCAGCGCGTAACTCTATTAAAAAACGTTGGCGCCCTTTCTTTCTTCAACACATTTGTTATTGATACATCGGCAAACTTTCGTGGTTTATAACATATAAACTTTTAACCATTAGTTTTGGGTACCTGCTTTAACGTTAAACCCTGATATATTTTTCAAGAGAGTAGTTTCTGTACTCCTTTTAATATGTTTTCTAATACCCTGTTGATGATGAGCAACATTCGTAAAAATTACTAAACGTTGTATAGTTCCCTTTTTATATACAACTAAAATCAAATTGTTTGGTATTTCACGCTGTAGTTATGTGCTGTACATATGTAAGTATGTGTGTTCTACAAAATTTAGGGCTGCTAATATTTCTTCCAGTATTACTGCTTCATGACAGTTACGTTAAATTTTAGAGTCATCTGGGTTAAATTCAATTCATGATAATAACTTAGACCCTCCTTGTCCCTGTAATTCTATTTTGTTACCATTACCATCAGTAGAATAGTTTTTTCAGTTTGGTCAACTATCGTTTTAACTTTTAATTTCTTTCTGTCTTTATAGATGTCATAATCCATATTGCTTTTGGGTCCGATACATTTTCTTTAAGCTTTCTTCTTTTCCTTTTTAGTCATTTTATTTTCGTCATTCCACTGTAACATGTATAATAGGTATATTTTTGTATTTAGTATATCTCACTATATTTTACAGTAGTTGAATTGTCTTCATTTATCTTTTTAGTTCCCATTTCTTAAGCTTTTCTAATTTGATTCTAATTACTATGATATTTAACTGTGTACTCATCTTAAAGTGCAAAATAATAGAGAAAATATGCAGGTAAGTAAATACTATTCACCACTTATTCATATATATAAATCAAATTAGTCTTTATGATTTAATTGTATTGGAAATATAATAAAACTAATAACATAATACATTAAATGTTCAAGCTATTCTGTCCATTTTAAAAGATGTACTTACATTGATGACGTTATTCTCTATCATTATTCACTAACATTCGTTTAATAGCAGTTTAAATTGAAATTAGATGTCTCATGAATTTCGAACTCGTGTTCAGGATTGTTCATGCCAAAATCTAGTTTCATTAGTCTACGGTTGTTGTGTATACTGTGACGGGATTTCGGGCACCCTGCGCCGTCAACAATACCCTCTTTTCATTGCACCATCGTGACTGAGCAGAATTTGCTCTTTTTACAAGCTCAAACGGTCTAATTCAATGATATAATTGTCCGTTCTTGTAAATAAAAAAAGGAACGCCGTACAGTAGTCTTGACAATAGAACCGAAAGTCACGGCAACTGAGGCTACTGGATACGAAAACGGCGGTCGTATCTTTGTCCTATACTCCTCTGATATGCTGATATTGTTTCATTAATAATGCTTTCCTTCTGGCATAGTCAGAATTTTAAACATTCGACCCTTAAATACAATTTTATAACATTAATGTTTTCACAAGCACTTTTCTTTTATTTAAAAATTCTGTTTAACGTATTTAGTAATTTTCGCGTTCGTTTAGTATTTCTGCACAGAATGTATTATCACGAATAATTCA
Source organism: Dermolepida albohirtum (assembly GCA_031893035.1). NCBI lineage: Eukaryota > Metazoa > Arthropoda > Insecta > Coleoptera > Scarabaeidae > Dermolepida > Dermolepida albohirtum. Next base: position 38,287 of record JAVIWB010004146.1, on the reverse strand, counting down.
CAAGAAAAGTATCTAATCCGAAAATTAACTAAACTTGCCAAATTTGTAGATTTTATTGAAACGTAATCGATTATTTACATTCTAGATATGTAAATACTAAAACATTTTTAGTAGTCATATTTTTCAGCATAAAAAATGTGAAAAAAATTCAAATAGAAACATGAACTTCTACCGTGTAAAACAAGAGATGTCGAATAATAGTTTAGAGAATACTTTAAATCCTTTTGTTTTTTTTTTCATTTTCAAAATAACCCCAAATAGTCTCTACACCTACTCAAAAACCTCATCCAACAGTAACTCATTGAAACTACATCGGGTTAATTCATGACATGAAATTGTTTACGATAGAATGAGTTACTGCTAAGTTTAAATTATTTGAGCTATTTCCATCATTTGAATGATTTATATAACCAACGTTTCGGGAGTTCGTCTACTGTCTTCATCATAGTATCCATGAGAATTAATTAAACATATTTCTTTCATGAATTTACCTAGTAAATATATTGTTATTGTGCCTAAATGGATTTGTGATTGACTTAGCGTTGATGTAGTCTAAATCGTTAATAAAGCAGCCTCTTTTATTGGATTTTGTATTTACGCTAACCTATAATTTTCCAAGATCGAATGTATGCATTGTATTGCTTTTTACTGTAATTTTCTAAAGTTCTTAATCGAAATCCTTGATTTCTAGTCTTAAATTTTTATTTTAAATATCGGGTCTCATTCGTAGACCTCATTCTTAGGCTTTAATGTTAATCATAACGAAATTGTAATTTTCCCTATTACTAAAGTGCTAAGTACATGGATTAGTATACCCTTGCCGTTCTATGTTAGCTGTGTTGAACACTAGAGAACTTTTGATATATGGTTTAATGTCTTAACCGTAGCTAGTCTAGGACTGCTGTCATTAAACCTACTTAAAGAGAAGGATGTCAAGGGAAGCTATTCTTCATTTTAGTTTGTGTGCTTTTTCATTACCTCTTATGTTTCAAAGAGTTTTGTTCCATCAGTATCCAAGAAGAACACAGAGTTTGTGATCTCAAATTAGAATCTACGTCAGGTATGATTAAACTTTACTTTCCTAATTATTAATAAATGTAAAGACTGTTACTTAGTCATAATTTTCTAACTACCTTTGTTGTTTTTCTTCATCACTAATAAACCTGACCTAACGCAGGCAAATATACAATATATCCTGTGAAAGATTCTTGGGGTAGAAAATTACTGTAACAATACTAGTTTTTCAAACTCCTGATGCCCTTTAAAAAAATTACTCTTCAATTTTACTTCTACCTAAGCCTTTAAGCGATCCACTCCCTCCCGCAGCTCTTGTAGCTCTTACCATCTGACCACTGAAACATCGCTTGCATGAGAGTTAAATAGATAACAATATGGGTCTTTTCGATTTTTATTTACAACTTTGTGTATATTGTAAACCTTGAAAACTTCGAAATCGTTACTGTCTTAAAACCTATATATAAATTACATGTATGTATGTATATGTGTATCGCAGTATAAGTAATTTCAATTTTCCACGTAAATGTGTTCTTCCTTCTCGACGGGAATATAATTGTTTATTATGTCTCTCTCTCGGTATTATTGTCGCAGATCTTCTGCTAGTACTGCCATTAATTATTGGCGGCAGTCGAATATCTTGAATCTCCATGTTTCATGAACCCGTGTTATTTGGTATTATATGTAAGCTACTTTTTTCAACTTTCTTTTGATATGGTGGTCTTGTTTTGTTATTCTAGATATTTGGTCGTGTGTTAGCCATATACGCTGCTTTTCATCTTTCTTTTGATATGATGGTCTTCCGTTACTATGTTAGACCTTTGGTCTAATGAAATTGCATCGTTTCCCTGTATTGCAATGCCAAAGAATATCTATAATCCAAATTGGGAAAATTTACACATTTACACTTTCAATTTAAAAATGACATTCGAAGAATCGTTCCCCTGCTTTTCCACTATTTTCTCGTAGAAAACTCAATTGATGAATTTTGGGCTTATAATTGCCGATTTAAATGACTACATCGATTGAATTATATATATACATGCAAAAATACAGATTTGCTGCTCAGGCTTTCTATAAAGATCCATTAATCAGACGAAATAAGAACATACACATAAGTTTTTGAACCAACCTTAAAATTGGCGTACAATTTGGTACATCTCGGCAGTAACGAATTTTCAGATACTTTGAGAATTGTTTATGTATAATTCTTTACCTATAATGTTCCATATTCAACTAACAATATTATAGTATCAAGCTTTCAAACGTCATACAAAATTTGTAATTTGTTGGCTACTCTTCAAACACAAAAAACGATCATCATTGGCAGCAATACAGTAGTAACAATGCTTGGTTCATAAAATAAGATTATTAGGCATTAGAGTAATATTCAAGTGTTTACTCCTCTTATAATTTAAGATTTAATTAGAATATGTGCAACAAAAACTTGATAATATAAAGTGAAAGTAATGGAATCACATTTGATGACAACTTCTACATTAATATTTATGCATTTACAATGTTTAGCAAAACTACCCTTCACTATTGTCACTTTTTCCATATCGACCATTATTTAACGTAAGGCTTAAAATCGCAACTTTTTCAAATCTATTGTAATCTTCATATACATATCTCTGAAGTCTGTTTCGTCGTTTTTCCTGGTAGGTGATAAGTCTTTGTCATAGTAGCATCAGCGTGTGTTTGATGTTTGCAACGCGTTCCACGACTTTGTAATTAACCTCTCCTCGCCATAATAGAAGAAGCAGTGTTGATTTTTCTTCCTTAACACTGATGTGTACTTTTAGAGATACCGACCACCTCCGAGATGAGAAATGATTTTTAAAAATCGCACCTCCTGAAAAGAGATTCGAACCGTCTACTTCTCTAGAAAAATATCTGAAATCCAGCACTCTTACTACATGGGCTATCCAGGCATTACCCTTAGAAATTCCAGATCCTCCCCTTGGAGGCTTGTTTTACACACGGAAGGTTTTTGCCTTGCAGGTCTCTTCTTCTCACATGCTATTTTGTATTTTTTTATTATACCTTTTCCATACTGTACGCACGAGCGGCGATGGAAATAATTTGTCGAATCTTGACCGAGTAAGGTTAAATATGTACAAAGTAATTGCTCTGGTACCTCTAGAGGAACGTTGACTACCGTATTTCCCTACAGTCACGCAACTCTCACACATTACGACGAATATCGGAAATTAACAAAATTTCACCTATCGTCAAATAATCATATCGTAAAATATGGTCGAATTAATATATGCATGCGTGATGATACTAGTAGGGGAGTCTTGCTTCTCGTGGAAACATTCTCGTAATTCTCCTGATCAAAATGTTCAAATAAAATATATTTTTCTATCTTATACCCAACATTGAGAAATCGAAAATATTAATATTAATAATAAATTTTCTCTCTAGTGGAACTCATTCATCAATCAATTAAAATCATATACAAAAAGCTACCACATAATATCCATAATAAAGACTTATCAGGAAAATGTATCAAATAACAAGAATAATTAGTTGAATTTGATGGAGCCTGTGGTTGATTGACTTGATCAATAAGGTTGATATATAACCCCCTTTCCATAGATTCATAGATTCAATAGATTCATCACGGCGGACTCAAATCACAGCTTGCAACAAAAGATGGCTTCATTCAATTTTCTGATTAATCGTTTGATCAATTTCCCACTAACAAAAGTAAGATATGAAAGAGAATTGAACCTCATTAAGAATATCGCGATATACAACGGTTTCGATTCAGAAATAATCAATGGATTAATTAGAAAGGCCAACATAAGAAAAACAATCCGTGACACCACATGTCTATCACCACAGAGCAATCGGGAAAAGCATTTTGTTTGTTTACCTTATCATCGCATGACAAAAAATCTAAACAGCATTTTTAAAGATCGCGGGCTTCAAGTCTGTTTCCGCCCTAATAATTCTTTTAAAACGCTTTTAGGAAATGCAAAAGACAAAATCGAAGAAAATAAAAAATCAGGAATCTACCGAATTGAATGTTTAGAGTGCAATAGACAATACATCGGCCAAACTAAAAGATCGATCGAAACCAGGTATAAAGAACACCTTTCGCACATAAAATTCAACCGACCGGAAAAATCGGGTTTAGCGAGACATGTATTAGAAAATAACCACAGTGTTAATATGGATTGTTTACATCTGATAAAAAACGTGTATAATTATCGAGAACTAGACACGTATGAAAGCATGCACATCTTAAAGAATTTAAACCATGTGTTGAACAATAATGAAACTGGCCCCGTACGATCGACCCTTTTCTCCCTACTTAATGTCAGAGGACAAACAATATAATAAATCACAGACAGGCACTTGACTGTCTTGACCGTAATTCCCTTTTTCAATGTAGTGCATGTTAGTTTAAGTAAAAATAATTTTTAAAAATCTTGTGAAACAAACACAGTGTACATCTTGGTTTTGAACGGTGTGGATCGCGTACGGAGTTTGATTTTCGTACTGTTGTTTTTCGCCGTGTTTTACCAGGTGCAACACTTTGAGATTATCTGCTGATGATGACAACTTGGTTGTCGAAATGCGTATACAGAATTTACAAAGTTAATGTGGAAAGGGGGTTATATATCAACCTTATTGATCAAAACAAGAATAATTATCAGTACATAGATAAATTATTGCAGACATATTCATTGTAGCCACATACCATATGTAATTAAAATTTCAATAAAAAATTGATTTTTTTTACATTGCATGTTACAAAAAAAGATCCAAATTTGCAAAGCAATATTAAAACACTCGAACACGTTATTACCCATGCATAACTATTATATTGAATTCGCCTGGCAAGACATCACTATTAGTAAGAAGAGTAAGTAACAACGACAGCGAAATCGCGACACAAACAACAATGCAATATTGTGTGCTATAGATTTATGGATGGTGTAAATCTCGTATACGGGAGACTTTAGCTTTAGTGACAATATCTTGGTCTCGGTGACTTGCGTTTTGCGGGTACATGACCAATTCCCGGAGCCGACAACCAGTGATAGATGGAGCCCGCCGCCGTCAGTGTTTTATGCGCCCCGGTATTAAATCCGGGTCCGGAATGCCAATGCCACCGCCATGATACGCATTTCAATTGTTGTACATCACAATCCATTTTGCGATATTTAAAAAAAAGGAACCATCTCGCCTCTCCCTAGCAAATTCCACTTTAAATACTTGAGGATGACGTGACATTTTCAGTTGAATTGAACACTTTTTTATTCTAGATGTATTTAATCGTTTTCCGTCTTATTTACTTTGTTATCTAATACAGTCGCTTAGATAAAATAGCTATATAATAATACTAACACTCTAACTCTAACTTTATACATTTCAGGATATATATTATAAAATTTCTACAATTGTAACAATGAGCAGCAAATGATATTTTTTTATTTATTAATGTGAGTGTTTTGTTTCTGTTACGGGTACCGTAATCTTCTTCCAGGATTTCTCATTGTGGTCATTATAATAATCATCGACATTTTATTCCTCATACTTACTGGTGCTTTAGGATCCGCATGCAGACCCATTATTTCCAATGTCGTTTTTCTTTATATACGAGGGAGCGTTCTTATATTCGCGGAATGGGGGACAAGGGGTGGAAATAAAAAAACCAAATTATTTTTCTTTTTCAATATATTCACCTGCAAGACGAATACATTTTTCACATCTTTCAATTAATTTATTTATACCCTCGTAAAAAAATGATTTCTCTTTATCTGCAAAATACGCCGAAACTGCCTCCTTGACTTCATCATCGGCAGTAAATTTTTTACCCCGCAGCTCTTTTTTCATTTTCGGAAACAGGTAATAATCACTCGGGGCCAGGTCTGGGCTGTAGGGTGGGTGATTCACAATTTCGAAGCCCACCTTATGCAGGGCAGCTAACGCAACGCGGCTCTTGTGGACGGCCGCGTTGTCGTGCAAAAGCAGAACACCTTTTGTCAATTTTCCCCGTCTTTTCTCTTTAATGGCTTCTTTTAGTCGCTCTAATATTGAAGCATAATATTCTCCGGTTATAGAAACACCTTTATCTTTATAATCAATCAACAATATTCCTTCCGAGCCCCAAAATACCGTTGCCATGATTTTCCCAGCTGATTGTGACACTTTAAATTTCTTGGGAGGTGCTGTGCCCTTTTTATGCCACTGCATGGAGTCTTGTTTGGACTCAGGTTCATAATGATGAACCCAAGTTTCGTCTCCAGTAACAATTCCACTCAATACACCATCCATGTCTTCATTACAGAGGTCCAAAAATGCACGCGAACACTCTACGCGCTGTTGTTTTTGCGGCGGCGTGAGCATTCTCGGCACCCATCTTGCGCTGACCTTAGACATGCCGAGATGATCGTGTAGGATTTTAAAAATTGTTGTATCGGATACTCCAACCATTTCTGCGAGTTGTTTCTTCTTTAGTCGAGCATCTTCGAGTACAATTTGTTCAACTTTTTGGATAAGTGCTGGCGTGGTCACCTCAATGCTCCTGCCCGGCCTCGGGTCGTCTTCAAGGGATTCCCTTCCTTGTTTAAATAAACTATGCCACTTGTACACCATGGTTTTTCCTGGACAAGAGTCGCCGTAAACCAATGACATCTCATTCATTATGGTCGCGACTGATTTTCCTTGCCTGGTAAGGAACTTTATAACGGCACGATATTCGATTTTTTCCATATTTCACTTTTCACTCCTGATTATGTTACTTGGTTGACGATAGCTCAAAGACTAACTGTCTAATAACAATGAAACTTCGTATTTATACTAATCATGAGTCGCTGCACAGGCCACGCCCCCAATGCGCCTACTCATCCCTCTACAACCCGCTCATTCCGCGAATATAAAAACGCTCCCTCGTACAATGGAGCTGCCTTGATGCACAAGGTTTGCGCTATGGTAGTAAGTTTTTCTAAATGTTACTAAATTTATACCCCTCTAATCAGTTAAACTTTCAATGTTTTTCTATCTGGATGGTTGCTCTAATTATTCTACGATAATAATTCTTTGTAGCAACTTATTCTATCACTCCTAAGTCTAATTTATGTCTATTCCTACATGCATCTTCTGCTGTCACCGGTTACCTGATTTCTTTTCTTCATATGTAATTTGGTACTCTTTTATTTTCAGGTTATCCAACATAGAACTCACAAGTTAAGTTCCCCTGTCATTGGTCATCAACTATCCATTCTCTCATTAAATTGTTATACTTAAGTGTCTTATTGTCCATATGCAGATTTAAATATTGAGATTCAAACCTCAGCCGAAAATAAACTAAGGTTTACAACTGAAGAGATTTCTAACAGACTTCGAAGCATGAAAAATAGATATCGCCTTCTTAAACGTAACAAAATATCTTAAACTGCATCTCTACAATCATTTCTCAGCTTGAGCGCTGGGAAATTGGCATATAACAGATGATGAAAAATAAATTTTATACAAGATTGTCCATAGGCGAAAATGCAAAAACAATGACTTTTATCTAATGAAAATGCTACTGTGTCTATGTTGAAATTACATCTGACAAACCGTCATAGGAGAAAAATATTGAGAGCACATCGGTAAGGTGAATAAGAAAATTCATGACCCGTCCTGATAAACGGTCCGTTTGAACCTAAAAGGCATCTTCCATTAAATCAATGCTATATCTCCCATTGGTTAACGAATTTAAAGGAACTGGAAGACGTTAAAAATCAGAAATTCTACAGCAGCCACATCCATCCCAGACTCGGCTGTATTTTTCAAATCGAAGAAGACAGTAACAGCTAAGTGGTACACCGAACAGTGTCTGCCTAAAGTCATTGGATCTATGAAGAACTTGCAGCCAAAGTCAAGAATGGACACCTGGTTCCTCGATCACGATAATACTCCAGCTCGCCGCGTCAAAGCTTGCACCAAATATTTGACCACGACAGGATTGAAACTTCTCGAGCACCCTCCCTACAATCCAGATTTTGCTCCCTGCGAATTTTCACTGCTCCCGCATGTGAAAATGAAGCTAAAATGGAGGCGGTTTTCCAGTGATGAGGAGCTTATGCGGGCTTGGGACAACGAGTGTGCTTTACTCCCTAGTTAAACTTGGCAGAACTGGTTTAAAGATTGATCTCGGAAGATGGAGAGGTGTATTGAGTGTAGAGGAAATTACTTTGAAAAAGTTAAATAAACAAAGCTGTATTGCAAAACTTTCCTAGTACCCTTTGTACATTGTTCATATAGAGTAGATGGTTTATTATGTATAATGGAGTGTTTTGATTTAATTTTTAATCCGTATATTATGTTATTTAACATATTTGATAGATTAAATCATATTTCTAAGAAAACCTTCTTAAAATATCCCTTTAATAATTTTGTTTCCATCTATTAACACATGGATCAATAAGTCGCGAGACTAACCCATAGATGGCGCTCGTAGTAAACCAGTAACCATGTCTTTCTAGAGTACTAACCTTTGCTTGAAACGTGTCAAAATTTTAAGTCGATCGGACCAGAAACAGCTGAGTTATCGAGGTTGGAGTAAAGTCGTTTTGTAGTTTGTTTAAACAATGGAAAAAACCGAGTTTCGTGTTCTGATAAAACATTGTTTTTTAATGGGTAAAAACACCACGCAAGCAAAACAATGGATTGAAAAATGTTACCCGGACTCTTGTCCATCAAAAGCAACGATTTGTCGGTGGCTTGCCGAGTTTAAACGTGGTCGTACCGACACAAATGACGCGGAACGCTCGGGTAGACCTGTGGAAGCCGTTACACCGGAAAATGTGAGTGAAGTGACAAAAATTATAATGAAAGATCGTAAAGTGAAGCTCCGTGAGATTGCTGAGATGACACAGATATCATATGGAAGTGTATTTACTATCCTTCATGAAAAATTGAGCATGAAAAAGGTTTTTTCCAAGTGGGTGCCGCGATTGCTCTCGATGGAACAAAAACAGCAACGAGTCGATGATTCAGAAAGCTGTTTATCGCTATTTGCTCGCAACAAAAAAGATTTCTTGCGTCGTTACATGACCATGGACGAAACATGGATATATCACTACACTCCAGAGTCGAAGCGGCAGTCATCTGAGTGGCGCACAGCTGGCGAAAGCCGTCCGAAACGTCCGAAAACGCAGCAGTCAGCTGGCAAAGTCCTGGCGTCAGTTTTTTGGGATACACATGGCGTGATTTTCATTGACTACCTCGAAAAAGGTAAATCGATCAACAGTGATTATTATATTGACTTACTGGTGCTTTTGAAGGGGGAAATCGCAAAAAAACGACCGCACATGCAGAGAAAAAAAATCCTTTTTCACCAAGACAATGCACCCTGTCACAAGTCGATGAAAACAATGGCAAAATTGAATGAATTGGGTTTTGATCTGCTTCCCCACCCCCCATATTCGCCAGATTTAGCCCCCAGTGACTACTGGCTCTTTGCCGATCTTAAAAAAATGCTCCAGGGAAAAAGATTTGGCTCAAATGAGGAGGTCATCGCTGAAACTGAAGCTTATTTTGAAGCGAAAGATAAATTTTTTTATAAACATGGTATTGAAAAATTGGAAAAGCGTTGGAACCATTGTATCACCCTAAAAGGTGATTATGTTGATGAATAAAAAAAAATTTTGCAAAAAAAATGTTGTTTTCATTGTTAGTCTCGGGACTTATTGATCCATGTGTTATGATATGGTTTAGTTTTGTTGCTAGATAAATTTAGGCTCTCCTGGATTGCATGGCTTTGTATAAATTATGTTGCACATGAATATTTATTTTATATATTGTATTTCTGGTGTTTTCATTAGCCAACTGTGTGATATGGAGTGCTTCCTTATAATCGATGTAACATGTAATTAAATTTCTCTGCAGTTTCTCTCTTTGTTTCATGATTACACTGTCTATTATAATTTGTTTTTTACACCTTTTCTTGAGTTTCCTGCATGTTTTTTGTTCCTTTAGTAATAATGCATTTTGTGTTAAATGCTTATCTATCTTTTGTGTTATAATCGCACTTTAGTATATTATATAGTGCGGGTAAAAAGTCGATTTGCAAACGGGGAGTCTACAATATTCTTCTTCTTTTCTCCACATTATTATTCTGGCGATCAGTGATAGAAGTTTTCCATACCGATTTGAGCTTAGCGTGTGACAGATTTGAATGCAAATTTCTTGCCAACTATATATTAGAGATTTAGCATGTGGGGTGGAACATTTCGTGACGGTCTATTGCACACTCTAGAATTTAAATATATACACACCACAATTATATTCTCTATGCATGCATACGTACGGCGCTCATTCATATATCCATATAAACAGTACCGACTAACATCAGCCGTATAAGAAAATGAAAACTGCATAAGTATTAATGCGCACTAGTTAGTTATTCCTTTCAATATATACACGTAGGGCAGCTACATATAATATTCCGTGATGTACCAGCATACAGAATTTTAAACACGGCGATTTTATTTAAAGTTTACTAAAATTATGCATTTACGAAATTAAAATTGCACATTATGCAGACGTTTTACGTAAATGCAAAAGGTCATGTCATGTAAAAATAAAATATAGTTTCCTTTTCTTTTACTAAAAAATGTTTAAAGCACTATTTTTAGGAAAGTTCTAACAAACCACTTTTGAGTGTCCTTCCACATGCTTCATAAGCTAATTTTATGGCACTATTTCACCACAACTATGAGGCAAATATACCATAAATAATTTTTCATTATTACTTCTGATTTCACACTGCTACCGAAAGCACTTAAAGAAAAATAATGATTTTTATACACAATCACCAATATTAAGTAATTGCTTTTATAAATAAGCTAGTGTAATTAAATGGATATTTTGTTCAACATATTGGGTTGGCAACTAAGTACTTTCGGTTTTTACTGATAGAGAGCGTTGCTTTATTTTTTGTATAACGTATGTTAGTGCTGTACTTTACCGTTTGCCACGTGATACTAGTCACATTGACGTAACTTCAGAAGCAAGTAGTGCGTGATTTTTATTAAAGCTATTAGTTGTTGGTTAATTTTAAATGGAGTGCAGAAACGAACATTTTCGACATATTTTACTATTTCATTTCCGTAAAGGAAAGAAAGCTGCTGCGGCTCACAAAAAGATATGTGAAGTTTATGGTGCTAATTACTTAACAGAGCGTACGTGTCAGAATTGGTATAAAGAATTCGTCATGTAGAGGATAGAGGATCGTCATATAACTGTTCGAGAGTTTGCGGAGAGGCTACATGTATCGCATACAACAATTGAAAAACATTTAAAATGTCTTGGGCTAGTTAAGAAGCTTGATATTTGGATACCTCACGAATAGGAAGAAATTCATTTAACACAAAGAATCAACTTTTGCGATATGCACCTTAGACGAAATGACCCTTTCTCAAAAAGAATCATCACTGGTGATGAAAAATGGGTCCTATTCAGTAACATAGTTCGAAAACGATCATGGAGCAAACACGATAAACCAGCTCAAACCACATCGAAAGCTGAATTGCATCCAAAAAGATCATGCTGTTAGTTTGGTGGGATTACAAAGGTGTTGTGTTTATTGAGCTGCTTTCAAGGAACCAAACGATCAATTCTGATGTTTACTGTCAACAATTAATAAAACCGGATGAAGCAATCAAAGAAAAACGGCCAGAATTGTCAAATCGGAAAGGTGTAGTTTTCCACCAAGATAATGCAAGGCCTCACACATCTTTGGCAACTCGTGGGAAACTATTGGAGCTTGGCTGGGAAGTGATGCCACATCCCCCATACAGCCCTGATCTAGCACCATCTGATTACCATTTATTTCGAAGTTCGCAGAATTCTTTGAATGGTAAAACTTTCACAAATGACGATGACCTTCACTCGCACCTGGTTCAGTTTTTTGTTGATAAGGACCAGAAATTTTATGAGCGCGGAATCATGCAGCTGAAAGAAAGATGGCAAAAGGTCATTGAGCAAAATGGAAAATATATAATTGATTAAAAACTATTTTTTGTTTAAAAAAAAGTGTTTTATTTTATACTACAAAACCGAAAGTACTTAGTTGCCAACCCAATACTTATCTCCCAACACCTTATTCTTAAAAAAGAAACAAATGAAAGGAAAATAATTAATAGTAATCATATTTGCAGAAAAATACAATAATTGTTCTCTTAATGCAGACCCATGCTTGGAAATATAGCTCCTGATTAAACAAAAAAGTCATGTAAAATATGTAAATAAAAATTAAAATAGCTAATTTAAAGAACTTCCGATAAGAGAAAAGCTGACAATGTGAACAGCGAAGCGTCGATCATTACGATAACCACAAGGGGAAACGCAGAGAAAATTTATTTTAAGATTAAAAACCTTTTTGTCTTGTCGATTAAAGCTAATCTCCATCTAATCTAACGAACAATTTCAATCTAACTTTGAAATCTAATTCACTCATTGGCGTCCTTGGATTCTGATTCTGCATTAACTTTCTGTTCACTTGCACGTGTGCCTCGGCTTTTGTACTTTTCACCTAACTAGCTTAAAGGTCTGGATACTTTTAAGTCGGAGCTCTATATTTGTGTTCTCAAAGAACAGTAGTACCTCACTCACACTCACATATTGATCGCTCTTCATGACTCCTAGAAAATCTCTCTAATCACAGCATTTATTCCTAAACCCTTATTGTTACGATTGTTTTTTATGTGTCGAGGTGCATTCACTGTGTTTTTAAGTACTTTATTTTGAAACCGTTGTATGATTTCAATATTAGATTTTCTACTGTCATAGATTTTAGAACTTATTACATCTTAGTTTTTCATCTACCGTCATACCAAAACATTTAACTTTATTAGAATATGTTATCGGATTACTGTCGATGATACAGGTTTGTGCTGCATTCCGACTAGGCATCTTTTTGCTTTGTTCTGAAAAATTTATCTGTAATTTATGATACTAGAATCTGTTAGCACTAAATTGGCAAGAACATTTTAATTTTATAAGTCAATCCATCATGCCATACTTTTTGGAATGCATATGCCACATGAAGAAAGACAACTAATCGAATGTTTTCCTAGCGTTATTTAAATATTTTCATCAATTCTATGAACTCGTGCGATCGTAGAATCTTTGTTTCGGAAGCCAAACTGATGTGGTGGAATGAATTCTTTCTTATCAATGATAGTCTAACTTGTTCAATGGAATTCTTTCATAAGGTTAAAAGATACAGACAGTAATAAAATTGACCTATAGAAAGCAAATTCGTGAGGAAATTTATCTGGTTTCACTGTGACTATTATTTCTATTACCTTCCATAGACCTAGTACATATCTCAACCGAAGATTAAGAATAAATATCTGTAATATAATTCAACATTACTGAAGAAAAATGGTTGTTGTTTAATTTGGTTGAGTATTACCATTAAAAATGACAACATAGTTATCAAAATATATACCCAGTGCGCTATTAATGTATACTCGTAATGTACTTTTTAATTGTTCTTGTTAACGTTCCTTTCACGCTGAATATAAGTTTTGACGTTATTAGTTTAACATATATTATCAAAAACTTAAACTATTAAAGTCTTAAGCAGGTGTCAACGTAAAATTAGATAAATCTCTATTATTATATTTTCTTTTATTTCTTTCATACGTCTCATATCTCTCTGGACTTCCATGACTTCCTGACATACTGTTGATGTTCGCCTTGATCACAGCTCTTTTAATGTCTATATTATCCTGGCCTTAGTTTACCAGCCTTTATACTTGAACCTTAGATAGTCCAAATAGCTGGTTGAGTATTTCCGTCGAACATCAGATCCACTTCCTTCAGTATAGTGATAGTGACCCTCACAGTTCCATCTATTTTTTTATACATATACTCACATGATCCTGATTCATCTTTGCCTCACTGACTTGTTTTACTAATAAAGGGTTCTTGCCTTACATATTTAGAAATTCTATCGTAATATCTTCTTTTCGATTTTTTTTTTAATTTCGCTCAAACCTTTTCCATACTGATCCCACAAGTACCAATTAAAATAACAAACTACCTAACCAGAATCACTTGACATTTCATACAATTATATTTTGACAGTTAAAACCAGGTATAGAAATCGTATAAGGTTCAATATGTATAAGGGAATTGTGCCTTATGCCACCAGGGAAATATTACTACCGTTCCTATCCACAGTCACTTACACCTTAATTTGCGATTAACTAAGCTCCCTCTTGGTTCTATAGAACCAACGTTGCACTACAACACTATATATAGTAGTAGTATTGTAGTGCAAAACTAAGTTATCAAAAAAGTGTCATCATTGTTCAAAGATGCAAGCCATTCTTAATGAATTACAAAAGTGCCACGAAAGCCTGAACTTAACTTGTGCGAATAATTATTCCCTAAAACTAAAGTCTTAATTTGATTTATATGAATAATTACTGTTCCAATATTGTTGATTTTCTCGATACACAAATTAGAACACCTGGACCGCCTCGCAAGTTGCAGCTTCTTCAAATATCTTCAAACCATTTATGTCATAGACAACACCATATCAGTTTGGCTCTCTCGGGGATTTTCCCATACGAACACAAAATTTGATCACATATCTTTGCTCTTTTATTTCATTCATAATTATTTTTATAAGCGCGAAAATAATTCCACAACTTTCGAACTCTATCAAACTCAAATTAATAATTCGTGGCAATTGTCACTTTGTAAAATAAAAAACCTATATTAATAATATTTTCTACATTTTGTTGTTATGTACCTCATTACACATGACCGTAATAAATTCAGACCTAGTGTTTACTGGTCCTTACATTTATAATTTCCTTTAATTGCATAATTTCATATTGTTTCGATGTTTACAAACTTCATTTACTTATTTTTCATTTTATTTAATCCTTAAACAATTCAATTTGGTTTCTCTTCAGATCATATCCATTCATTCGTAATCGAAAGTTTTATTATTGTTTCACTGCAATATTGCTTCACAAAAAGCTGTATACCTACAGCAAACACTAAAACTCAACATTTCAAAGCTTTCGTTATTCTTTCTTCTGTTGTTGAACTTATTATTATAGATTTCTCTTTCTATCAAAACCTTTTTATTTTCGAAAAACGTGTACATTCTACTTGTAGCATATTTAAATACATATATTCATTTGACATTTGACGCATAAATATATGTATGCAAATATATCGAGAAGTATTCTGTAGAAAGAATTTTGTAAACTATTTGTAATATAAACTCTCTTAAAAAAGCACTTGATATAAGTATGTAATCACTTTAGAAAACTATGATTATGGCTTGACATTATATTATTATAATAAATACCAAACGAACTACAGAATTATAAGATTAATTAAACTGACAATATAACCATTACAAACTATCTGTAAATTCCGGTTTCTAGAAGAAACAATGCCTGTTTAAATGGAGGTGAGGGCCTGTAATTTGTATGTGCAACAACCAACAAGCGGTAGCTGCTGTTTCCCGGAGTTCGTAGACTTAAGATCCGGGGCTGCGGTCAATGGTAAGATGTTCTACGGAACCCGGATTAAAGACCGGATCAAATCTCTTCCTAAACCGACCCTAAACAGAACTAATACGAGCGATTATTAAGGCTTTGTATCATTAATCAATATATGTATGTACACAATAATTACTACTGTATCATCTAAAACAAGCAGACAATTTTTATTACGTAATTACCAGTTTTCGATTACTGTTAGCATTTATTATAAACATGCTATAAAAAACATATTGTTTCCAGCAACAAGTTTGTAAGTCTAAAAAACATTTTGCTACAATTATATATATAGTAAGCCCCTCCTAATTTTCGGAGTCGCATATCATGTGATATCACCCAGACATGAAAATTGACAAATTGTTTCCGTCTTTGACTTCCTCCTTATTTGCTTTGTCTTCCTTTTTCCGTCATTTAAAAATAATTTTTCTCAAGACGTCATTCCAGTTCATCTTCGATCTGTCATTGTCTCTTTTTTGCATTTTTCTTCTCATGACTTTTTCACTTGTGTGTTGTTTTTTCATCTTTTCATATGCCCCCACCAACTCAGTTGTGCTTTCTCCATATGCTAACATAATTTTGTCCCAGGTTCTTCCGAATTTATTGTTCGGCCTCTCAACATCACTTAGTCTTTGTCAGCACCAACAACTCACATTCATATATTAGCATTAGTGTGTATACAGCATTTAATACTATTATCTTCGTGCGTCTAGATCTTTCTCTTTTATGGAGAGGATTTTTCGTTTATATCTAAGTCGTAACTGTTTCTTTCTATTATCGCCCCCAACTATTCAAATTGGTCTACTCGATCCACATTTCATTATTCTCTATGTATTAATTTCCACAGATTATTTAGTTAATTTTTCGTGTCAACATTCTAAATTATGTCCTTTTCTTGCTAATTTGCAAATGTATTATATATTACGAAACCGCAATACATTGTAGACTCTATAGCCCGCGTGTAGTTTCTTTAATTTTAAGGCATTCATAATATCGTTCATGAATATAAAAATCAAAATTGGGCTCATTACACCACATTATCTTAATTCTTAATCCTTCTCGATTTATAGATTCTGTTGATTTCATATTTCTACATATCGCGTAATTACGGTTCTCTCTGTATAAATTAACTTATTCCGCACTCTTTGTCATTGTAATTTCTCATATATTTCAATATTTCTCGGCCAATTTCATCATTTCCAGAAGCTTTTCCAGTCTTCCTATTTTTTATTCGGACCATTACTTTTTCTGTAAAACTTTCCGTGCTCTCTCCCTCTCCCCCCCCTCTCTCTCGCCCTCTCTTTCTGTCTCTGTCTCTTTTCTTTATATTCTACTCTACATTTTTAAATAACGTTTCGCATTTAATAGCTCCTGGAAGTGCTTTTTTCATCTTTTCATTATGGTATGTTTTTCTGCCAGAACTATACTTTTTTATTTTGAATTATTTCATATTCCCTATCGATTTCATAACCTTATACATATATAATACAAGTTCCTGTAAAGAAGTTCCAATGCGAAAATTTCAGTTAGTAAGATGCTACAAGGTCCACTTTGCCTGTTACGGAGGATATCGCGACATGTAGTTATCGCGAGATAGAAAACTATCTAGGCACGTATATGGAGCGACAATTCATATTTTTCTGCGGAGTTGAAGCACTCGAAAACTTTCGCCCTCACTCAATACCAAACATCTGGTTTTTCCACCACAATAACAACCCAGCTCATCACTGGAATTCTATACCAAGTGTTTAGTAAGAATCACATTGAAGGTCCACCCTACAGTCTATATCTCAATACGTACGACTTAGCGCTATCTTTATGTGAAGAAGAGGTTGAAAAATAGAAAGTTTCCCAATGATGATGATCTTCTTAGGGTGTGATGTGACGAGGGTGCCTAGCTTTCAAAGTAAACGTTGAAGATTTGGTTTGAAAATTGGTTACGAAGAATAGACAAGTACATTAAATATGATTGTGAGAATTGGAAAACTTTTGTATCTTCTTTATACAATAACAATACAAAAATTAAGGAAAGAAAGAACATTTCAGCAGTAGGGAAAGTTTTAACTGGATTTTCACCTGTCAATTAATAAAAACTTCTTTTCTAATTCCTACATTAAATTCACGTTTTTAGTCTCTAGGTTCACTTGACCATCTTCCTTTTTCCAAATTCATTATATTTTTCTTAAAATTTCTTTTGCATTTTCAACTTTTCCTCACATATTTTTGATCTAGTTTATTTGAAGCAACAATCTGTCAAAGTCAACTCGATTATTTTTTGATTGACTATTATAGGTAATAGTTTTATATTTTAATTATCTACTCAATTGCATTCAGTTTGCCCAGTTATCTGCTTTAGATGTATCTCAATTGCTATTATTTTTCAGGCATTTCCTCTCTTTTATAATTGTATATATTATTTAATTATTATATTTTATTTGCCTTCATCGTTAGAAATTCCATTGTTGTAATTGTAGATGCAAGATTTGTTTTTGTCAAAACAATATAAGACACCGAACTGAACTGTATAAAATGTACGTTATCAAGTGCTATTATATGTCATTGTATATTATTGAATTAAAGTTTAATAAATACATTTTTTATTCATATCGTAATCGCAATAATGAAGAAAGTCTGATAAATCATGCATCGGGAAGTTATTTATATGATTTTGATAAAAATCGACTTTAATCAGTTATTTAAGTAACATATTAATGAACTGTAGAAAAACAACTTGCAATGACTTAGAAATACTTTTCAATGATACAGAACTTCTACTTAAGGAGCTTTTGTTTAAACGAAAGTATCAAGAATCATCAAGAGGTTGCCTCTATAATGTTGATGCTAGTATCGAAAATTATGTCGATGTTCTTGATGTGTTATCCGAGCAACAGCAGAAGCATCATCAGTCAGTTATGATAATCGGTTTTCGTTTTCCCCATTCGGCAACGGGCGCGACAACTCAATTTTAATTAGATTTTCTTTAATTAATATGCTAATAATTTTGCATAGTAATTATTGCGAGCAATCTAGCGAATGGCGATGGTGTCGCTTTGATGTGTCTAGGTCTCAGTTGACGAGGGAATGCCGAATATCCAATCGAATACTTAGCTATAGACTGTTATTGTTGATGTAATTATTCATACAGAAACGTCTTTATTTTAATAAGCAGGTCCCTTCGTTTTATATTGCAGAATATCCAATAAATAAAATTTTTAAAGATTTTTCTGCATTACAATCTATTCATTTATTCTTATTTTCTTCATCTTACATGCAATCTATAATTTAATTAATGCATTTCGTAAATTTAAACGACGAGATATATGTGAACGTTATCAGAAAAGATTAACATTATAGATCTTCCAACTATTTAACATTTTACTAATATTTCAGTTACTTTTTACTATAGCTGCTGTAAAGTACATATATGTTATTGAACATAGAATAATATACTCTTTTCCATAGCATCATGGGCAATTACACGTCCGGTAAGCAAATAGTTGGTACCTTGAGAACCATTACATTTTCAAAAATTTTGATGTAAAGAATTAGAAAATTTCGAAGAACAAATTTCCTATACCTACTACCAGTGAATTTTGACTTCTTTTTAAAAGCACATTATCGACAAAATTAAAATCGAAAAAATTTGCTCAAATGCAATATACAGCATGTTTCTCGGATATCTTCCCGTAGTTCCAGTGCGAGTTATGTCTAGAATGTTTCGGCGAAATCTTATCTTATCTTCTGGTAGGACTACTCAGTTACTTTACACATACGTCATTTTATTCTGCTGACATCAAACTTCAAAGCCATACATGTTATATTTTGCGAAAGTAAAACCGTCATAGGTTTATAGCTTTTTGAAAATGTTGAATTTCGTGATTGAAAAAGTGCATTTGCGGCACGCATTACTTTTCTTATTTAATCAAAAAAAAAAGTAATTTAAAGTCATCGTTTGCTGGTAGAAACTGCAAAACAAAGAACGTTCTGGTAGACCGAAAAATTTGAAGATGTGAAACTGCAGGAGTTATTGAATAAAGACTTAACACAAACTCAAAATCAATTTGCAGAAGCGTTAAATATGGCCCAAGAAACGATTAGCGACCTATTACGAGCAATAGGAAAAATCTAAAAGATAAGAAAATGGGTGCTACTTCAATTGAATGACTGGCAAATGAAAAATCGAAAAATTGTCTGTGAAATGCTGCTCCAAAGATATGATCCAAAATTATTTTTGCATCGCATGGTGTCGGGTGGCGGGTGATAAAAAAAGAACTTCATATCATGGCTATCACCTGGCGTAGCCGGCCCATCGAAACCAAGATCGTTTTGGTCGCAATACAATACTTTGTGTTGGCAGAACTAGAGTGGCGCGGTGTATTACAAACTGTTCAAACCTGGTGAAACAGTTAATACTGATCGCTACCGACAAAAAATTATCATTTCGAACCATGCATTAATAGAAAAATGTCCAGAATGGGCCCGAAGACATGGTAAAGTGATTTTACAGCCCGATAACGCGCAGTCTCCTACAGCAAAACTGGTCAGGGAAGAATTGAAAGCACTTGGATGGGACACAATATCGCACCCGACGTACTCTCCAGACCTTGCCCCGTCCGACTATACACTTTTCGCATCAATGGGACACGCGCTTATAGAGCAGCACTTCATCAATTTTGAAGAAGTTACAAAATGACCCATGAATAGTTTTGCTCAAAGGACAAACAATTTTTTGGGATGGGATCCACAAATTACCTGAAAGATGGGCAAGATCTGTAGAGTCAAATGGCCAGTACTTTAAATAAATAAATATTGACATTTTCGTGTAAATTATGTAGTTTTTTTACGAAAAAAATGATAACGACTTTCCGGTACACCTCGTATCTAGAAAGTAAATGATTATTGAAACATCCTATAAAGCGTGCGGAATATTTTCCATTTTTTCCTTTTTAATTTGCCTAAACATTTTACACATATTGATTTATTTTTTGAAAGGTCATAAATAAAATAAGCTTTCCTTTTGGACTGAACTGTCTCTTACATTTTCTTTTCTATATTAATTAATTAAAAATATACCTATTAATTATAGACATGATATGGAAACAGATGAACAAAAAAGATTTTTAAAATACTTAGAATCGATATACATTTAATTTCTCCACTGAATTAAATATCGAAATTTTAAGTCAAAATTCTTTTGATTTTGTAAATTTTCACCGATAATTGCCAATAATAACAATTTCCAACCTCAATAGAAATTTAAATTTACGAGGTTTGACTTAAAAACGAAGTTAAGGAATCACGTTTGAAATTAATTGCAATTGGAATTAATTAATGTTTTTATTCCCACAGTAAATTAAAATTACATAGTAATTTTAGTGTATAAATTCGTCTTTGTGGGTGCAGTAAGAAGTTGTGGAGCCTCAGTCGAAAGTTCTTGTTTCTTTAGTACGAAAAATTTCTAAAACCTACTCCTTTATAATCTTATAATTCTTGTTTACGTACTAATAACATTCTGTTTTGTTCTTATAACCAAACGGTCAAAAAGTAACAATTAAAACTTACTTATTTCACTATTATGCGTGTAGAATTTTTTGCGCAGTAAAATATGGCCGTTATTTATTTTTGCAACGTAAAACTTCTACTCGTTTCTGATACAACAGATCTTTCAAGTACGAAATTATAGCTAAAGTAGAAAAAGTAGATACGGTCGTTTGCGAAAAATATATTTTATATCGAACAGAGAAATGGACTCTCCCGCAATATATTTATATAGCACGTACGTAGTCCGTGTAGAAGAGGGATTGGTCATTTTGTATTGCTATCTACGGCCAGAATGTATTGTTCCCCTGTGCCTCTCATTTTTCAATATCCTGAAAATGTAGCGGATATGAAATTGACCAACAAACGGAGTGAGGCAGAACAACAAGCTAAAATAGACATTTCATACATCAATCATAATTGCTCTATGGTACGTGTGCTTCCGTCTGTAATATAAGAAAACATTATATAAAAAGATAAATATATAAAAACTTAATGTGACAAATCTATGTACATGTAATTTAAAAAGAAAACATTTCACTTCATGTTCATACATATTCGTTTTTCTTAATTGCATATTAGATTGGAAAAAAAGGAAGCATCGTCCCCTTAGTTTACCGATTAATTAATGTAGTACAGTGCAAGAATAATATTCAGTTGTAATTTCGATGAATGACATTATTTTAAATAAAAGAAATATCAGGTTGTTACTTATGAAATGACCGATTTTGTAAGAAATAAAAAAGTCTAAATTTAAATAAATATAAATATTTATTTTGCAAAATAGTCTCCATTTACATCAATAGTTTGTTGCCAACGGCTTGGAAGCTGAAAAATTCTCTTTGAAAAGAAATCTAGGTTTTGACGGCTCACATATTGCTCAAACACTGCTATTACAGACTCCCGGTTAAGGAAGTCCCTATTTTTTAAGTGATTGTCTAAACTTCGGAAAAAATGAAAATCAGTTGACGAAAGGTCAGGTGAATAAGGTGGGTGAGGGAGAGTTTCGTTACCAAATTCCGAAAGTTTTTTTATTGTCTGTCGTGCAACATGAGGTCTTGCATTATTATGAAGAAGTATGGGTCCATGTTTATTGACTAATGAGGGCTGCAAGCGGCTCAATTTGCCATGCATAGTTTCCAGTTCGGCACAATAGGACGCTGCCGTGATGGTTTCACCAGGTTGCAAAAATGAATAGTGATTAATACCCTTACTGGTTCACCATACAGTAACCATAATCTTTCGCGGATGAAGTGATGCTCGTGCATGCTGTCTTGGTGCTTCACCTCGATCTAACCATTGTCCTGACCGTCTGCGATTATAATAAAGTATCCACTTTTCGTCGCACGTCACCACTCGATGAAGAAACGGTTCAACTTTCTGTCGATTAGCCAAAGAGGTAGCCACCTCTAATCGACGGAGCTTATTGGCTTCCGTTAATTGGTGCGGCACCCATCGATCGAGTTTCTTCACTTTGCCAATCGAAGAAAGATGACGACTAATGGTGGCAATGGGACTTGAAATGTTTCTGCAAGGCTACGCACTGTTGTCGACGGATTACTTTCAACTTCTACACGCAGCTCGTCGTCATTAACGGTGCTACGCGCATATCCGCGAGGCTCATTTTCCAAATTAAAGTTTCCCTCGCTGAATTTTTTAAACCATCGCCGTAATGTGTGTTCATTACACGTGGTTTCACCGAACGTCTGATTAATTTCTCGCTTTGCTGCAGCTGCATTTAATCCCTTTTTAAATTGAAAGAAGTAAATTGCCCGAATATCTCTTGCCGACAGTATTTCCATAGGCGAGACAAGGACAGGTGTATTCCAAGAAATGGAACAGACACACACTTCAAAATAAATACCCTTTTCTACAAATACATTAATAAATTTCACCAAAAACATACACGTCTTCACACAGGTGCGATTCAGTTCAGACTGAAGGAAAAAACGGTCATTACATTTGTAACAACCTGATATAAAGATTGAGAGAGTTCAAAGGTAGTGTAATCTGCTATTTATAAATACTAGTTCTTTGTTAATCACTATAGTCTTTGAAATAACCTTAATACCTAGAATTCTAAGACCAATTGTTACGTATCTTTGTGAAAACATCAGATATGTGGTGAGGTGCAACCGTATGGGCTTAGAAACGTCGAAAACTTTAGGCTGCAAAGAACAGCGTCAACAGCAATGCAGGGTTCATTATTCTATAAGGGACTTAAATTATATAATGAATTCCCAAATGAGTTAAAAACTCAAAGAAATTATTATATTTTCAGAAGACAATGTGTTAATTTTGTTAAAAACTACTTAATTTGTTAATTTTGTTGAAATCAACTTAAAGTTTTAATTTTAAATTCATAACATTCTACCTTGTTTGTAAAATTTCTTATTATAATATAAATTGTAAAAGCATTTAAAATACTAATAAAGAATATCTTCGCCAGGCTCGTAACCTCCCACGTGATAACCCAGTAACTTACCACTGAGCTATCAGCTGGCAAAGCAATATTATCCTTCCATGAGTAAATCCTTATAACTATTCACTATTGCTTATTTCTGTAATTGTTCCTTCATCTTATGTGTATAGTTTGGAAATCCCAATTCATTATTAATCATCGCAATATTTGGTTCGGGTTAGGTCAGCAACTTCGAATCAAAGACATCCAATAAAAACAATATATAAGCTAAAATGTAATTAATCCTGTATTTGGTTTTTTAATAGAAACTGTTGTCAACAGCGTCACCATTTTTACATGAATATCCACTGATTTTGTTTCAGTAAAGCTCTAAACCAATATTTAAGAATCTGGTATGTAGACTTCCGCGGTCGTGGTCCATGCTATCTACTTCTGGCTTTCCGGGCTGGAACCGCGTCACTAATATATCTGCCGACGTTTCGTACCCATTTGTATGGGCCATCTTCAGAGGTGAACTACTATACAAGTGACGCGGTTCCAGCCCAGAAACCCAGAAGCAGATAAAATACTTAAGAAGTAATACTCGCGAAAATGATTATACGTTTTGCAATATTTAAAAAAGAATTTTAAAAACATTTCGTCAGTAATTGTTTTGTGAATAGTAGAGTCAACGCATTCCGCATACGTAGTGTAAGTGTAATCAATAGCTATGATTTTTAAAGCAGCTTTTATAGTAAAAAAATAAAATTCACACAGCTGAAGCGTTTTAAAATTTTTGATTAAAAAGAGAAATGGCCCAAAAACTGTCCCATAAACACTCGACCTCTTGACGCATGAACACGCCGAAGAGTAAAGGAAACTGAAAGTTCCTGATAATTCGTGTAATTAAAGTTTCTGTTAATTCAAGGGAAATTCAGTTATCAGGTGATGACATTTTGAAAATGTTTACAGAAAGATTTAAAGATGAACAAAGTATTAACGAGATAGATTTCCAGACTTCACGCAGAATAGAAACTTGTCAGGGGAGTTTGGCAAAAAGATTTGAATACATTCAAATAAGATTACTACTTGTCACTGGTTATGAGCCCAAAATATTTTATCGAGACCTCCCAATGAAACAGAAGTCAATGCAATGGATATATAAATGGTCTCTCCTACAAAAAAAGCAAAAACGCAATATACGACAAGAAGACAGATGACAACGGTTGTCTGGGATTGCAAGGAGATAAATTCTGTTACTTGAGTACATGAAAAAGACCGCCACCATTACCGGTAATTACATCCGAGTAAAGAATCCGCAAAATTTTTCTGAAAAAGATGTTCTATTGCACGATAATTAAAGTGTGCAGACGCCTCAAATAATTTGGCAATTTATCGAAAAATATGATTCCGGGTGGTTAAAGCATCCAATCTATAGTCCAGATCCAGCACCTAGCGCATACTATCTCTTCACTAAGAAGGGAAAGCAATTACGAAAGCGAAGATTTTTTTCAGATGATCTGAAAACGATTACCGATAATTTTGAGGAGTTACCGAAAATGTCTTTTATAAGAAACGTTAGAATAAGTGTATTAAAGAAATACCTACATACATACGAGGGAGCGTTTTTATATTCGCGGAATGAGCGGGTTGTAGAGGGGTGAGTAGGCGCATTGGGGGCGTGGCCTGTGCAGCGACTCATGATCAGTATAAATACGAAGTTTCATTGTTATTAGACAGTTAGTCTTTGAGCTATCGTCAACCAAGTAACATAATCAGGAGTGAAAAGTGAAATATGGAAAAAATCGAATATCGTGCCGTTATAAAGTTCCTTACCAGGCAAGGAAAATCAGTCGCGACCATAATGAATGAGATGTCATTGGTTTACGGCGACTCTTGTCCAGGAAAAACCATGGTGTACAAGTGGAATAGTTTATTTAAACAAGGAAGGGAATCCCTTGAAGACGACCCGAGGCCGGGCAGGAGCATTGAGGTGACCACGCCAGCACTTATCCAAAAAGTTGAACAAATTGTACTCGAAGATGCTCGACTAAAGAAGAAACAACTCGCAGAAATGGTTGGAGTATCCGATACAACAATTTTTAAAATCCTACACGACCATCTCGGCATGTCTAAGGCCAGCGCAAGATGGGTGCCGAGAATGCTCACGCCGCCGCAAAAACAACAGCGCGTAGAGTGTTCGCGTGCATTTTTGGACCTCTGTAATGAAGACAAGGATGGTGTATTGAGTGGAATTGTTACTGGAGACGAAACTTGGGTTCATCATTATGAACCTGAGTCCAAACAAGACTCCATGCAGTGGCATAAAAAGGGCGCAGCACCTCCCAAGAAATTTAAAGTGTCACAATCAGCTGGGAAACTCATGGCAACGGTATTTTGGGACTCGGAAGGAATATTGTTGATTGATTATAAAGATAAAGGTGTTTCTATAACCGGAGAATATTACGCTTCAATATTAGAGCGACTAAAAGAAGCCATTAAAGAGAAAAGACGGGGAAAATTGACAAAAGGTGTTCTGCTTTTGCACGACAACGCGCCCGTCCACAAGAGTCGCGTTGCGTTAGCTGCCCTGCATAAGGTGGGCTTCGAAATTGTGAATCACCCACCCTACAGCCCAGACCTGGCCCCGAGTAATTATTACCTGTTTCCGAAAATGAAAAAAGAGCTGCGGGGTAAAAAATTTACTGCCGATGATGAAGTCAAGGCGGCAGTTTCGGCGTATTTTACAGATAAAGAGAAATCATTTTTTTATGAGGGTATAAATAAATTAATTGAAAGATGTGAAAAATGTATCCGTCTTGCAGGTGAATATATTGAAAAAGAAAAATAATTTGGTTTTTTTATTTCCACCCCTTGTCCCCCATTCCGCGAATATATAATTTTGTTCATTGTTCTCTATCATTTCCTTCAAATCTAGATAAATTGAAAAATAGCGTCTTTTGTTGTTATTCCACAATTGTTTATTATTACTACAATATTTTACATAATTAGTGATATATGTGATTATGTTCATTTGTTTATATTAACTACTCACTTTCATCTTCTGCAGAAGCTATCATGAATACATTTCTCTCTCGCATTTGTAAGTTTTGAAATCCTATATCTCAAGAAGAAAGTAATATGTTGAAGGTAGTTCATCAACGTTCCATAAGGATCTAATTTAGACCTACTTATATTTTTAATATTTATTAATGATATAAAATCTAATATCTCTTGCGAAGGTCTATGTTCGCAAACGACGTGCAAATGTTTCGTCAGATTGTTGATATTCGAGACTAGACATAGGAATTTCGATTGCGTCAGTAATTGGCGTTCAAATAATCATCCCTCCTTTTTTAGTATCAACAAATGTAAAATAACGATTTACTGGGAAACAAGATATATTTTAATGAAATTACAATACAGATGCAGAAGTATTGAATCGATGCAGCGTAATTAAAGATCTGGGCATTACTTTTGTTATGAAGTTAAACTTCGTTAAGCATATAAATAATAGTTGCCAGTTCATGAAGAACATATGACTTTATTAACAGAAACTGATTTTACGGACATTCATTATTTAAAAACATTATTAATCGTAAAATCAAAACTTGAATACGAATCCTTGACTTGGTATCCTATTGAAACTCGCTGTTTTATTTCTTCCTCTGTTTATAATCTTTTAAATAGTAGCGTTGATTGTTCTATTTTATTGAACAGAATAAACTACAATGCAGTGCGAATTAATATGGGTCAACAGAAATTATTTTATTGTCCGTCTAGTAGACATAACATCATAATGAAATCATGTATTTTTACTATGTATAATATCTTGAACGCCATAAATAATTTCTGTTTGTAATATAAAAGCTATTATAAATATTGTTCACTTATAATCAATGTATCTCTCTCACAATAACATCTGTATATTTATTTTTGTTCGCACACACACAATTTAATTGTATTATTCTTTTGTGTTTTCTTGTACTTAAGGTGACCCGCTAGAAGAAATATTTATTGTTATCAGTACTATGGCGAAGCTTTTCCTCACATTTCTTCAAGCTAAAGCTGAGAAACTTTCAACTTAACCTACATACCTATGAGTCCGAGCTATGACTGTAGGCGACTGATAGTATGGTGCTTTTATACATCAGGAAAAGGTAAATTAATACAAGCTTTATGATTGTTGGCATCTACATACGAAAAAATATTATTATTATCAATGTGCAACCCTAATAATAAACACTTATTTCAAAACAACGAATACCACATAAGCAATTTTCTTAATAGATATTCAAAGGAATATCATATTACTTTTTCACTAACTTATACGAAATTATAGAGATTTTGTTTGGGTTAATTTATTAGAAACAGATTTAATGCGTTTCAAAATAATCTATACTTATATAATGACTTAGTCTATGAGTTATTATTAGTAAACAATTTCCTTTCGTGTTTTCTCTTTCATTCAGAAAAGAGCAATTATCCGACAAATAAAATGAAATTTACTTTTTCATGATGATAATAATCGATATTACGTTGTTTTATGATAACAGAAAGCAAGTGAAAGAATGAGTACGAGGAGGTTATTACAAAAATTCTGTCATAAAAACTGATTAGAATTTCACCCCATGCCAAATTGCTATTCAAATGTATAACGCTATTGGCAAACGATTTGTTCTCTGATGTCGTTCATGGCAAGAACTCTTAACGAGATTGCGACGATTTAACTTTCTACTCCCGCCATTGCCGCGCCAACACATCACCATCGCTCGGAAAAATGATTCTTTTATTTAAATACGGTCACCCAAATCGAATAACGCTTTGCATATGAACATGAAAGTTTACATAGATGCAACGATTCAAGCTTTTCCCCATTGAAGCTATTCTCACTTATCTCACACAAATAATGACAATCAACTAAGTAGTTGGAAGTATAAATATAACGAATTAATATTTATAGAATTATAGTTTTTTAAATCGTATCCAGAATTTATAGATAGAAAATTAAACTTACCCCAACTCTCTCAACCTTTATGCAATCCTCATCTCAAACGAAAAAAGTCCTTAGATAGCTAAGAATTTACATTAAATAAAAAAGCAAGCATGATGATCCATTAATATTTATAAATTAACTACGAGAATCACCCATAAAGTAAGAAATAGTTTTCTCTCAAACGCTTATTAGTTAAAACAATGAAATAAAATTTATTTTGCACTTACTATGATACATACGCTGCTTCTGTAGATAGTCTCTTTTTAAGTTCAACTTTTCATAAGTTTTGCTGTAGTTTCTTTATACTTGGTTCCTGCCAGGTTATTAGACCAATCAGTAACGGTCTCTTTCAGTTCATTTGCGAAGTAACTACTAAATAAATACAACGCCGTCAGAAATAATAAAGATAAAGAAAAAGAAAAATATAAATAAACTTCTGCATTTGTTTTTCCTCTTGGGATTATATCGACTAGGATTTCCTTATCCAATCCTTCCTTTCATTTCTTTTTTTTATAGGGAGGGGGGTACTTTGTTACTCTATTATCTGGTACTTTGTCTCTGGCGTTTTATGCACAACTTATATCTCGTCGCCAGTAACAATATAGATCAAAACTTCCTCTTCTTCGTGTGAAGCAAAATAATACAATACAAAGGAACTTGCACCTTTTTTTTCTTATGTTCATTGTACAAAATTAGATTTCGATCATTTCATGCAACAGAAATGCATGCAACAGAGTTTTCAATAACGAAACACCTAAGTTGCTGTCATCTTTGAAGTAATTTCCTTACGCAGTAATGTGCCGGTACTAGCATTTCTTCCAGTTCTGGAGGATATTCAAAAAGTCACTCTCCGTGAACAAGTTGAGTACTCCTTGCGATTCCTCTTGATGTCTTCAATACTAACAAAACGTCGATCTTTTAGCTACAATTTTATTTTCGGGAAGAGATCAAAGTCACAGGCAGCCAGATTGGCGAATAAAGGATGGAACGGTAGTCGTTAACGTTTTCGTCAAAAACGCTTGTGTGAAAAGAATGGTGGGATGACGCATTGTCGTGATGCAGATACCAATTTCCTACTCGCCAAAGTCCGAGCTATCCATACAGAATCATCCGAAAGCATTCCAATATAACTCGGAATTAACCATCTGATCAGATAGTACTAATTCCCTGTTTACTATGTCTTCGATGTCAAACAATAACAATGAGCATGCTCTTCATCCTGTTCGTTCGCCATCATTAATAGACGTTCTACCGGTCTTAAAATGTGCAAACCACTCAAAAGTTTCGCTCGGCTCATTGATTGTTCACTGAATGCTTCCTAAATCATTCCATATGTTTCAAAAACCGTTTTTTACGAGTTGCTCATGATTTTCATCAATTATAATGGTCATGGAAAGACACAATTACGACTTTACACAATCGCACGTAGTCAAGTAAAACCTGCACCGATTACGTTGAAACTTATGACACATACTCAATGTACATTTACCTCCGACCATTTATCGGCACGTGACGGTGTTTTTATGGGTTCTCGTCCTAGAGCGTCATTCCGTTAATACCTGGATGGCACCTCGTACATATATAATCTCGACATATGTGATTGCGTATATCTGGGTGGATTTGGTTGCCATTACGCTTATGCTATTTACTACCCTGCTGCTGTGTACGTTTGCTCCAACTGTAAAAGTATATTTAGTGAATTATATGGGAAAATGTTAAAAAGCGCCATCTGTAATGAATGAGAGAATATTTGGTATTATTGAAAAAGTCACGATGCATTTTTGCAACAGATGGCACTAGTTTATTGTTGGTCCTAGGTCCTAGAATCATTCATATCTTTATGCTGTCATATAACAGCTGGCAGTTCTAACGCCACTTCGGAAAATAAATTGAGCGATTTGGTGATTGAGTGTGTGAAATTTTATAGAAAGTTAAAAATTTACAAAAATGCCAATGTCAACAATGGTACAAAAAATTCAATGTCAATGATTCTAATCCTAAGGACACTCTTCCCACTGAGGTGGTGACAACAAAATGAATGCGTTGGTCGAATCAAACCCGCGCTATACAACACGAGATATTACGAAAACGTTAAGCATCTTATCAATCAAGGCTTTTCGATCACATAAAAGAATTTATAATACGTTGGCATCTTTACCATTCACCTTAATT
Organism: Dermolepida albohirtum; assembly: GCA_031893035.1. Lineage (NCBI taxonomy): Eukaryota > Metazoa > Arthropoda > Insecta > Coleoptera > Scarabaeidae > Dermolepida > Dermolepida albohirtum. The sequence goes on along the minus strand of JAVIWB010004146.1, from coordinate 7,626 downwards.
GAAAGAAAAAATTACTTTATGGTGCGTGATATGCTCCTTAAACGTGAAAAAACCGGTCCTTTTTCGAAACGACTGATAACTGATGATGGGACGTGAATTGCTTACAGCAATGTTATGCACAACATTCATCAGAGACAGGTTACGTTCTCAGTGCTGGTAAGATTTCAAAGGTGTCACGTTTTTCGAGCTCGTTCTAAGGAGCGAAACAATCAATTTATTAATTTAAGTGTGTGTTAATTGTAAGAGAATAACATTTCATGACATTGTGGGACCACATACATTCAAGTTCGATTGGTCGTCAAGAATTGATAGATCTTGAATGCGACATGCTGTCACACCCACCATGTTCGTCTGATTTTATATCTTCAGCCTTCCACTTGTTTCATTCTTTTCAAAACTTCTTGCCTGGTAGCGTTCAGATAAGCCCGCGAACAAACACCTTATAAAGTTTTTCACTGGTAAATATAAGTCCTTCTTTGTACGAGAAATTATAAAGCTCACCGAAAGGTGGCAAATGGTTACCGAAGGAAACGAGCAATATATAATCGATTAATTTTTTTATATTAATTATTTTTTTTTTAAACACCCATAATAACAAAGGCATTTAGTATATTACAATCTGGTCAGCAATGACCAATGAGCAATTTAATTCTGTCCTAATCTAATAAAGTGAAACTTAATACTAAGGTATACTCATCAGCTTTTCTTAGGTTCTGTAGTATATATTGCACTAAGATTAACGTGCACACACAAGCTCTGCTTTTGCACTAAAAACACTAAACCAACTCAAACGGCTTGATTCTCTTGAGTCTTCTTTCTAATCCAGTATTGTCAAGGAGCTGAATAACCTCAACATTGACATGATGATGGAGTCTTTCTTCATGATTCTTGGCTATCTTCTTAATAGTCTGGTCAACAGTGTCCATTTCCAGGTCTCTATGGAGGTCACTATTACGAATGTACCAGGGGGCTTTTACTATGTTCCTCAGTACTTTGTTTTGAAATCTTTGGATTATTGCTAAGTTACTTGCTTTGGTACATCCCCACAATTGGATGCCATAAGTCCATGCAGGTTTAAGTATTTGCTTATAGAGCATAAGCTTATTATGTAGAGACAGAGTGGAGTTTCTTCCAATTAGCCAGTACATTTTTCTATATTTCAGTCCGAGTTCCTCTCTTTTCTTTTTAACATGCACCTTCCATCGAAGTTTGGCATCTAAGGTAATACCCAAGTATTTTGCTGTGTTTGAATATGGGATCAAGTTATTATTTATTCTAACTGGTATATGATCTATCCTTTTATTTGTAAAGTTAATGTGTACCGATATTAATTATTGACTGAAAAAATACGTCATGACTTTCCGAATACCATAATTGTTCTTGCATTCTTTCTTACACATATATATTCCCAGAGAGAAAATAAATGTCTCAATTAGAATTATCGATTGTTAAAAAAGTGTAACTACAGTGCTTTAAATTTTCTTATAGGCATGTGATGTAAACCTTTTCTTAATTACTTTAAATATTTTATTTTAAATACTTCTACATATGTAACAATCAGCACACGTATCAGGCAATTCATAGTAATTCATAATATATGTATATAACGGATATATAATATATCCGTTTCTATGCCAATAAAATTAATCATTATTCTGTTTCGAAATATACGAATTTCCTCAAATAAGCGAACCGTTGTGTAATCACGATACGGGCGTAGTATATGACGACCTTGTGTGCGAGTTTCTTATTAATCAAATGTAAATTCGCTAATGTCCAGATTACCAATGGTACCCACTGGAATATTTGGACGACGCGAACATTAAGCCAAACTACACCGGAAACACCCTTGCCCCTACAGATCGTTCGATGAGATAATCAGCACTGCGTAGCCGATTAAAACAATATTAGGCCAGAACGCAATCGTATCTTATTATGTATTTCTTTCCGAAAAATTAGGGTAATTTTTGAAACGATTAACTAGTGGTCGTAATTATTCGTGTTTTTGTATACCGAGGAAAAAAGCGGTTAATATATGGTCACTAATTTAACGTGTGCATACACCGTAATCTAACTAATAACAGAAAGTCTGCTTAAAAAGTAAATAAAAGATTTTATCGATATACACACAATAATTGGCAAAACGTCTTATTCTACTATGAAAATCATTTTAGTCCATCGCCATGTAAATTATTCTTTTTAATATATTTTTATAAATACTGTACTTATTTACACTAGTGTTAATTTCACTCAACTGTCTTAAAACTGAAAAACAGATAGGTGAAGTAAGCTTATAGTATTTACATGTCCTTTTCTTAGGATATTTTATGAAGTGCCTCAACTACTAGTCATTTGTATTCACGTCTTAGCACAGCCTGAAAGTCTTGATTATATTAAATATTAGCTTTCTTATCTATGCACTTCTGCAATCGGCGGAACCAGTTCTCAAAACATGGGGCCAATTATTCTTCAGATACCTCAGATACGAAGTTTTCATAGGCTTTCACAATCGCCTCCATGGTTAAATTTCAATCCATGCATTTTGTCTTTTATTTACGGGAATAAAAGAAGTCACAAGATACCAAGTCGGCAATACAAGGCGTATGAGTCAACAATTCCGTTTGCGAAGCGGCTAAAATTTATTATTTAAGATGAGTTGTGTGATGGTGCATTGTCTTGATGCAGAATTATTTGTCCTAGTGGCCGTTTCTCGCGCACTTTTTGAAACACAATTGACTAGTTGTATACCATTCAGCGTTGACTGTGCGACGATTCTCTAGCGGAATAGTAGCGAGATGACTGGGGCGTTCGAAAACAGAAGCCATAATTTTCTTGCCAGAGCTTCGTTCGCGTCTCACTTTCAAAGATTTCTCCTCACCTTAGAAGACCCATTGAGCCGGTTGTTGCTTACTGTCTCGTTCATAACAATAAATCCAACTTTCGTCACTGTAACGATGTCGTACACTGATTTTGCTTGATCTTGATTGAATTTTTTAAGAATCCTTTTGTAATCCATAATCGAAGGTAATTTCGATGGAGCCTGTGGTTGATTAACTTAATCACTGAAGGTTGATATATAACCCCTTACCACATCAATTTTTGTATTCTGTACACGTATTTCGATAACTAAGTTGTCATCATCAGCAGATAATTAAACAGTGTGGCACCGTACGAAAACAAATTCCGCACGCGATCCGTACCGCTGAAAGCAAAAACGTACATCGTGTACGTTTGGCTTTCAGCGGTACGGATCGCGTGCGGAAAATATGAAAAATTAGAATTTATGAATTTAGTACGCATTGCAGGAATTTTTAAGCTCTGAAGAAGCAAATATTTCAATGTTACATATCAATCCGACTGAGCTCTGAAATTATTGATAATTATTCAAAATCTCTAGGAAAATAAGATTAGTTAGGATGACAAACAAAAGTAGTTTTATTTAACACTGTATTGGAAAAATAATGTAAAGTGATATACGAGGGTGGTCTGAAAAGTTTGTCAAGCAATGATGCGTAGTATGCTCCTGTAATAGTTTTTCCTATTCAGAGATAATCAATTAAGATAATTCCATGGCTATGCCAAAAAACAATCGCCATCACTTTCCCAGCCGAAAAAACAGCTTTGCCTTTTTGGAGCCGGTTCTCCCTTCGCAGTTCACTGTTTTGGCTGTATCTTTATTTCAGGTGTATAATGGTGTATCAAAGTTTCATTTACAGTAATTAATCGGCACCAAAACTCGGATTTATTACTCCTAAACTGCTCCAACAAAGCGTTGGAAACGTACATTCCAACTCTTTTTCGTCTAACATTAGCAAACGCGGCACCCAACGGACTGCTTTATCATGCCTAAATCTTGATTCAATATGTGACAAACACGTTCTGTGAACATATTCATAGACTTCGCTATCTCTCTCACTTTAATACGATGGACGTCTAGCACCAATTGGTGAACTTTAACGATGTTATCGTCAGTAGTTGCAGTTTTGGTCGTCCCGAACGTTTATCGTCTCCCAAACTCTTACGGCCACGTTTAAATTCAGCTGTTCAAAATTTCACTTTGGTAAATGATGATGCAGAGTCCCCGTACACAGAGTCCAACTCATTTTTGATTTGCGTAGGCGTATTGCCTTTCAAAAACAAATATTTAATGACGGCTCGATACTCGACACTCACATCCACTCACTCAAACGATTGTCAAATAACAACTGTGCGTCCAAAATGGCTGAAACTTTGGTGAGTACCTGACAATAGATACACAACTACATTCCCTAGCTTTTATTGATGAGTGATGCCATCTTCACGTTGAGGTCGGAAACTTTTCAGACCACCCTCGTAAATTCTAAAGAGATTATATAACAAGAAACATAAACGTTTAGCTTACGCTATTAGCATGGTGATGCTGGCAAGAGACAAAAAAGAAGTAATTTTGATATAAAAAAAACTAATAAAAATTAGTAAAAAATCAATGAAAAAAAAGATAATTCGATTGAGTCATAATTCTAAGGAAGAAGAAGAAGAGACGAAGACATTGTAAATTGACGTAAACAAGGAGAACCAGGAATTTCAATTACCATAGTAGATAATTGTGTATCTGGAAGTATTACTAACGAACAGATAGTTTGTCGGATACCAAAGTGCCGCAAGTATCCAGAAAATTCGCAGGCATTGTTGAAATCAAAATTAACATTGCATAACCTAAAATGGAGAATTTATATAACTGTATTTCGATAAATTCTGTTTAATGCTACAAGACATAGAGGACGGAATTTAATTATTAATAATGAGTGAAAAGAAAACCAACTTTGAATAAGAGAAGCGAACCAAAGCGCAAGTATATAAACCTTATAATGATCCGAACTGAGCGATGTAGAGAAAGCAAAAAATTTGCTATGAATAGGCACATGGTAAGTTAAGTAAGTGTATGATCTACGCCACATGATAAGGAAAACAATTAACCATATAGTCCAGAAAGTCCCTTGTGACAACAGGAGACGAAAAAGCTAACATATAAAGGAAACTGAAAAGAGACTATATAATATAGTTGAATTTGATGGAGCCTGTGGTTGATTGACTTGATCAATAAGGTTGATATATAACCCCTTTCCACAATTAACTATTTGTAAATTCTGTGTACGCATTTCGACAACCAAGTTGTCATCATCAGCAGATAATTTCAAAGTGTCGCACCTGGTAAAACACGGCGAAAAAATTGTACGAAAAATACACTCCGTACGCGATCCGCACCGTTGAAAACCAACAGTGCACATCTTGGTTTTCAACGGTGCGGATCGCGTACGGAGTGTATTTTTCGTACAATTTTTTCGCCGTGTTTTACCAGGTGCGACACTTTGAAATTATCTGCTGATGATGACAACTTGGTTGTCGAAATGTGTATACAGAATTTACAAATAGTTAATTGTGGAAAGGGGTTATATATCAACCTTATTGATCAAAACTATATAATATGGTTAGCAGGCAAGAGAACAGAAAACTGGAAGGAAAAGGTGCAAAAAATTGCAAAGAAGCAAAGTAATGTGTAATATACGTATGTGCTAGAGTGCCTCCATATATATAGATGTATATCTTCTTATTATTCGCTGTATATCTGATATTGTTTTGAGAAGAACCATTCGATCGAATCACTGATTAGCGTTGTAGAAGAGTCGTTCGATTTTCGTCATCCAGAAGTTTTATTTTCAGAATATCTGTTAGTGTTCTAATCTCGGGTATGTGTTGTGGATTGCGATTGTCGGTTTCGCACTGTTAGCGTTGCCTCCGATCCGATGATTGCATCGTGAAGTGTGTCATTTTTGACAATATACAATATATTTAATAAAATCATAAATATGTTGTTTGGTGAATTTTTATTTTTTTTTTAAAATTTTATTTGAATTTGAGTTCTGACTAACATATTGCACATTACTGAACAGACATGTTATTATTCATGTAAATACACAGATAAAGTCGGTTATTTCTTTTTCATATATGCGCACACACACCACAAACATAAACCTTATTTCGATTATAAGAGAGCACTAAAACATCCACCGAAGTGAAAATCTCCGGGAACAGTAACCGAGAACTATTAAAATGCAAATATCCGAAGCCACAATTCAAGGGAACATTAGAGTTGGAGGTCCCGACCCCACACTAAATATTACGTGCCGCTTACACCTACAATTGCTGCTAAGAACCCCCGAACGCTGAATTCACATCTTGGTACGTATTTGGATATAAATGGCCAATAAAAATGAAACATATTCATGATTTTTCCGAACCGGAAAGAATATTAAGTTGACTGAAGATAGAATTGCAGGATGCGGTATGTTCTTTGGTTTTGTCTTTTCATTGGAGTTTCACCCTACATAATCTGTATTTATGGTAATTTGATGAGAGATGTACTTCCTTATATTATTTCGTTTTTATTTCAAACTTTAACACACAAATTAAAAATTATAGAAAATGACGTTATATTGTTGTAACAATATGTATGTATGTTGTTCCTTATCGACCTGGTTTGTTTCCAGAAACGAACTTTCTATTTGGTCTCTCACTACATCGTTTACTAACTTAATTCAATACTATGGAGTTAGTTAATGAAGACTATAAAAATGTAAACGCATATGTACATTCAACACTTTTTATACACAGCAATTCAATCCTGGAGAATCACATTTTATCTACCAACAAAACAGAGTCGACGAATACATATCGAAATATGTATTCGTTTCAGTTATTACCTTCTGATTCGGCCCAAATCTCTTGCCACTCAGCCAAGCTTTCAGAATGAGACAAAAGAAAATATCTGAAATAAGCTGTATGCAGAAGCAGAAGAAAAAGCATTCATTTCTTTTTTAAATGGGGACCTTTACGTTGTATTGCATCGTGTAATTAATCTAAAATAGATGCATGGTATTTCCCTGTTGGCGTTTTACATTTTTTGAAGATAATCGATAACAAGAATCCCACTGCAGCAAAAGACAATAGTCATAACTTTTCCCGACAAGTGTACGGGCTCTGCCTTCTTCGAAACAACTATACCAGCTTCAGTCTATTGTTTCGATTGTCATTTCATTTTGGGTATATAGTAGGAGTCATCAACCATTATTATCTGATAGCCAGAAGAGTTTCGGATCATGTCTTAATTTGTTAAATTGAGAGCTTAAATTTGTCATCATTCGTGTTTGTGGTCCACATCTTGCACATAATTTTTTAATATTCAATGTATTAAACAAAATCGAAACCACTGAATGTATAGATCTTCTTACTTCGCACAATTTTATTCGACGAACATTTAACACCATATTTACTTTTTAAAAACAATCCACTTCCTATTCAAATAACAAGCTTCGTTATGACCAGAATATTTTAAACGATTTCCAAGTTGAAAAACAATTACTTTTTATTGACGCCGCCCTCTTTCGTTAGGCCCATTACTACTGAAATAGTTAAAAATGTGATATAATAGAAATTTTTCTGGAATACATATACATATTCTAATTTAACAGAAATACTCAAACTTTTTATATCTGAAATCAGTGTTAACCGATGCAATTATCGACACATATACACATACGACTTTGTGATTTGATATGTAAATACATGTATGCAAAACTAAATTGATTA